>NDXB01004004.1:0-45838 GCA_002631895.1 Agapornis roseicollis
TCCATCCCCCAAAGTAAATGACCACTTAGCCTCACTTTTGATAAGTGGAAACACTCTGAGAATGGAAACCAAGGCAGGCTAATTAAAACTAATGGTCTGGGAGTGGAAATTACCACTTCTGAGGTAAAAGCACTCAACTGTAACATCTTGAGATCAAACAGACCAGATATTCCCTATTCTGGAGCAGGTTTCATGAGAAATGAGGTATTTCATTTTACTTTTACTTTGAATAGGTCTCTGATAAGAGTTTGTTGGACAACTCAGAACAGCCAAAAAGCTGGTCTTAAATACAAAGTCACGACCTGGGCATGGCTTTGGAGTTGCTTTTGCTTAAAAGCAAGAGAATTTAATGAGCATCTTGCATTCCCGGAACGTGGTGGAAGATGCTATGGGAGCTCTGAAACAATGCTGCATTTTTCCTGCTCTTTGTAATAACCACCAGACAGGTTTCAGCCAATGAATCAGACTGGATTTTTTCTGGTGGAGACATCTGGAAAGATCTGGCTAAAGCATTTCTCCTCAGCTTTCCACAAGGATAAACCTGAAAAAGGCCTTGGCTGACTCTTCCAGAGGACAATTTGCACTGGAGTGGGTAGAATCCCTGCAGACTGCATAAGGAGGATGAAGTCAAGTCACAGGTCATGCTGGCTGAGGTGGCTTCATTTGGCACATCTCCTCTGTACCTCCATATCTTGCAGGTCCTCAAGACGACAGCTAGCTCCTCAACCCTGTAACCCTCNCGTAAACCTCTGTCCGAGAAACAAGCACTTTGAAGGAGGATGAAGTCAAGTCACAGGTCATGCTGGCTGAGGTGGCTTCATTTGGCACATCTCTGTACCTCCATATCTTGCAGGTCCTCAAGACGACAGCTAGCTCCTCAACCCTGTAACCCTCTATACCCAAAAGGATTCGGAAGCCACAAGTAAACCCAAAGATATTCAAAACAGCTCCGCGGTTCCTACTTACGTCTCATAAATGTGTCCACTTTCAACCCTCTCCTCCACGTAAGCCAGGGCGCGGACGTGCATCGGGGAATGAGGGAAGGCAGCATGGATCCATGGAAGGCCAAAGACAGACAGGCCTGTGTTAATCAGCGCAACAAGCAGGAGGTCCCAGTGGTAGGCTGTTCCCTTCACCAACCTGAAAAGAGGTTTTTGTTGACAGCAGTTACACCCAGTGCAAGCTAACAGACTGCCCTTGCTGAACCTGAGCTGCAATGCTAAACACCAAAGTGCACTTCCACGTACTGAGTGATTTCACACCTCCTGCCTTACAGTCTGTGCTACATGAACACAAAACATAACAAAGCTTGATAGCTTGTTCCCAAAGCAGTCATATCCTGGAAAGAACTACACTGAGCAGAAAGACAAGCCACTCAAGTAACAGCCCATGAAAATTTCATCAGCATTTTGCCCCTATGCTTACTGCAGTCCACTCAAAACACACACCTATACTTGCTAGCAGAGTCCATGTAGGCAGTGATTAGAAACCTGGGCATGGCTTGCCTAACTACTGACACTGAAGTTTCCCCATCTGTCTTGTTTTTAACTCTGGTCTCCCTCCTTCTTGATGAGCAGAACATGTGCTGCAGTAATCCCCTAATTGTGTAACGTTACTGTACAATAAGAAAATGGGGCATGAATTCATTAAACTTCAGCTCCTCCTTTGTAACCAACCAAGGAGATATGCTCCTAGCTTTGGTGAATACTGGGGAACCTCGGTTTTGTTTCTCAGAGGACAGAGGAAACTGGCAGCCTTCATTAAGGAAGCTGACCTTCCCTTTGCAAGGACTACACAGAGAGCAGTTACTAACATTGAACTCACATCTAGTTTAACCTTGCCTTTTTATGCAGGGTCTGCCCCTTTCCTCAATGTACCCATCTGGTACAACTCCTCAGACACTATAAGTTTAGAAAAAGACTGGGGAAGGATTTAGCTCTCAAACTTTGACACCTAACTTAAATGCCCATAGCTGCTTTCCTGCCTGGCTGTCAGGCCAGACTGTAGTTGGTACCCTCACACAAAGGATCAGCTGAATTGCTCTTCAGGCACCATCAACTGGAAAGGGATCACCATTTAGGTGTCTTAGTGTCACCAAGCAAGTTCCATTCAATAGGTAAGTAGAGGCTTGGAGCCATCCGAGATGCTCTAAGACATGAGATGCATGGAGCTAGTAGACATGACCCAGCACATGAAGATCTATGCCTAGTTTCTACCTCAAAGAGCAGTATATGCCATTTGTTAGGCAGCAGAAATCTTGGGTGGGGTTTGGTTTTGAAACAAAAAGATTTGTCTCATTGGAAGTGCTCACTTCCATTGACTGAAAAGGCCACAGGGTGACTAGATCAGGTAGATGTCTACATTGCAATACCTCAAGCTGGAAGGTGCTGGCAGGAAGGGTGGGATTGTAATCCCACTTCCTGTGTTGGCTCACCCTTTGAAAGCACTGGCCCTGCTCATGTGCTGCTTTCTCAGAGCAAAGGCATCTCCCGCATCCCCAGGGTTATCCTTTGATTATCCCATCTGCTCTTTTCAGAGTGCTTTCTATGTACAAAGGCCACAACATTTTAGCCTCCTCGGGACGCTATTTGGTCTCAGCAGCCTGGTAGCACTGTGTAGTATACACATGTTTTGACCAATGGATAAGGCTACATTGAGCCTATCCAGCCCAAAACACAAAGATGCCTTATCCCAGATTACCTTCACATAGCCCAACCAGCCCAGTATTCCCTGCACTGTCCTACACCCTTGCTTTGATTATTAACAGAGCATGTTAGTGTACTTTCAGGCAAGCACTGTCTTTCCCCTGCTCTCAATACAGGAGGAAATCACTACATTTGTTAAGACACCAAGAAGTACATTCTCCATTTGGCTGGTATAGACAACGGTATTTTCATTATGTGATAGTACCACAAACAGAAGGTGTCTTGTTGTTTCCATCTCTAAAAACCCATGCCCTGATTTCTGCTTAGTCCTGTAACAAGGCATTATGAAAAACACTAGGAAAAACACTGAAGAATATTTTACATTCCTTAAAGATGCTTTAGTGGAAAAAAACCCACAAAAGTTTAGAAGAAATTCCTATCAGGAAACAGATGACCCAGTTACATTACAAATTTATGCAACACTTTTAAACAGACACAATAAAGATGAGAGGAACAAAAATCAAGCGGTCACAGAAAACTCAACTAGTATAACTGAATCTGAGCTCGTCTTCTCCCCCCTCAGTGTCACTCTAGCTGCAGCATGTAGAATATTAATGTAGGTTATGCAAGGAGAGAACCCTCCCACACATTACATTAGCAAAAGAAGCCTGAGACATGGTAGTTTCCCTGGAAAAGTCATACACGTTCATACTTGATATCATATCTGATTGCAGCTGGCACAGAAACATCAGAGGGAATATTTTAATAGTGCAACATCTCGACTCAAGTTTGCACATAAATCAGCCCTTTCAGACATTAGACATACTGTGCTATTTCCACCTTCTCAGCTGGAGAATAACAGCTCCAAACACTTTCTGATGCTCAGCTGCAGCATATCATGTTATGACATTTATGCAGGTCATTGACTTTTTCATTTTCAAAAAGTTCCCTGTAGTGCAAGAGCAGCACAAGTTTTAGACTCTCCTAGATAGCTGCAGACCTCAAACCACACGAAGTATCTCCATCCCATTCACACATTGGCAAAGAAAAAACATGCTGAGGTGATGAGTTCCTAGATGCTCTGTGGTTTTGACTTACTGCCACAATATTGGGTATTGGGGGTGGTGAGGAGTTAAGTAGTAGAGTTATCCTCATCTGGGAGAACAGAAGTTCTGGAGAACTGATGTTCAAACAAGCTTTGGACAAGCAGTGCTGGGAAGAGACTAAGTATATCCCTTCACAGAGGAGTACCAAAAGTATTACCTGTTCTCTGGTGCATTTGTGAGTGACGCCACAATGTTCTGCTCTATAAAGAAGAGCATTGACAGGAGGAATCCCAGCCCCATGGCGCTCATCACTGACCCAATGGACAGGGACTGGACTGGGGCCAGCACGAACAAGCTCTCAGATGGATTGTAGTTGAATTTGGACACTGGAAAGAGGAGAGGAATGATGTTAGGAGGCACCATCTAATCCAACCATCCACATGGACTCAAGTAATGTTTTACACATCATGAACTGTTGGGAATCAATGCAGCAAACCAGACATGATGCTCTGGCATGTGGGAGCCAGAAGGCCATAGAAGACAGGCTCATCTGGCTGTTTTAGTTTATTTTTTTCCCTCCATCCTCTTAGAACTTGGCTGCCATCCTGATTTGACAGATTACTGCTACTCCTAGTGAGGCATTACATATATTTGAGCAAAACAAAAGAGGGAAACTTGTTTTCCACAGATGCAAGGCGTTTTTAGATTAGAAAACCTTATTTCTAACAACAGTGTAGTCCTCCTGCTCAGTTAATCAACTGACAGAAGCATTCAAAGCTTCCTCATATCCAACAAGCTGTGCAAGGTATTTGAGTACTTTCCTGCCATTGGAAGAAATCCATGACTAGGGATAAATCACACATGGCCACACATCATTTTAAAATCCAACTGGATGGAATGGCCATCACAGAAAAAAAAAAGCCATTTCTTATTTGTTTCCATACATTTCCTCACATCACCCACTCACGTCACTACGGGACAATGCAATTCCTGTCCCCATTATCACTTCCTGATATGGAAAAGCTGATCTATTTGGCCAATGAATGGTGCCTCATTTTTAGATTTCCTTGTGTTAACTTCAAACCGTGCAGATGCTCTGCACCATTTCACCTAAATTAGGAAAACGTAAACTGGAGACAAAGAGGACAGACTGGGATCATCAACTCTATGCCTGTATGACTGGCAACAACCCTTCCTGCCTGCTAATTACTCTTCCCTTTGCTCTTGGCCAGATATTGTTGATCCTCTTTATTGTAAGAGATATGTACTTTAAATGACATTGACATGAAAAGGCGCACTGGAATAATTTGTCTAGAGAAAAAACTTCATCCAGCCTCATTTGATTAAGGGGTTTGGATTAATTAAATCCAACACTGAGGAAATCTGAGCTCTTTGGGTGCTGTGAGGTACACGCGGTAATTGTGAAGTTACATGGAGCTACATTTGCTATTTCTTCTGCTTAACAAAACCTTCCTAGGATTTAGTTCCTTATTTTTATGCATCCCGTTATTCCAGAGAACAAAAATATAACTTACTTTCAATTTCCTTGAAGATATAGGAACCCACAGCAGAGAAAGTCAGAACTGAAATCGGTAAGGCACAGTCGGATAGAATTTCCCGTACTCTGGCATGCAAATAAGGGCTGCAATTTAAAGACAAATAAAACCTTCCATCAACACCACGCTGTAGGGACAATCACGCAATCCAGATAGCATTAATGCTCTAACAAGTGAAAATTCAGTCCAATCTTGCAATTCTAAAGAGATACTTGGAGTGAAAAATTAGTCTGCAAATCAGCTTTAAATACTCTGGAATCTATCGCCTTTGAAGGTTGGTGAATGCATATGCAAAACCCATAAAGAAAGAAGAAACTAAGATGCCAGCTAGAAAATAAGTCCTCCAAACACCAATTTATATCTCATTTCCACTTTAATTGCTTACTCAAGCATTTCAAATGAAGAGCTTTAAAGACAATGGGAGTAAATCCCAAACTACAGCCGGGCATTTGACACCCAAGAGTACTCTAAAGCTACATTTCCAGTAGACCTTCCAGCACCATCAGTGATTTTTGCCCACCAAAATGATTCCATGCCTATTTTGAGGGAGTTACAAGAGTTCCAACATGAAATACATGGTTCACCCAAAGCTTTCTAACAAGTCACTTGCGACGCCAAACCAAATACGGAAGGGACATCGTCCAGTGACTGAACATTTTGTTCTGCTGCAAACATTTTCCAGGTGGCCAGCCAAGTTCATGTCTGGCTTTGGCTTCCACCAGCACTAATGGAAGAGTTCCACCTGATTTTTCTGGGTTACAAAGTTAAGATCTAAACCATTAGTGATTCCTCAAAGGTAATATGAGATAATCAGTAGTCTGAGCTCTAAGACTGAAGTAACTCACCTTTTCTTAAACTGATAGAGCGTATGACCAAGCCAAAGGGTACCCAGCATCAACATGAGACTAAGGACAGCAGTTTCACGTCCATAATGCACATCATGCGTGCCTGTTTGATTCTCTAGGGACATGGATCTGCTCACTGATGAATTCATCAAGAAGGTGGTATTGATGCCGAGGCTTGGAATAGCATCAGTTGGTGCTTTTTCCAAGTAACTTTCTCCTGTGCGCCCACTGTAGTAATATTTCTTAAAAACTGCACAAACAACCAACAGGCAAAGCATTAGGATACGTTTGTGACAAGCAAAGCAAGTAAAATAAAGTGGTTCTTCCTTGCTTGATCATGCAGCATTAATGCGATGCTTCACCAGGTTTATAGCTCTACCCTCGAACCATTGAAAAGAAATCATGAGTGCTGCTTCTCTTACTTTAACAGCTAAGAAGCTGACCTAAAGCAACATGTTTGAACTGTAAGGACTTTCAGTGCTGGTTATCAATGTGATTTTGTTCCTAGCACTGGAATCACTGCTCTTATATATATATATTTAACACTTACTTTCAGCAGCCTGATAAACAAATTTCATCAGCATCTCTATAGAAATTAAGAGCAGCCAGGCTGCACAGATACTTCAATGGACCTCAAAAGGTACAGCAATTACTTTTCCTCCAGGGCTGGTCCAGATTTTAAAGGTGTTGATGATACACAAAACCTGGCAGAACATTTGAATTTGCACTGCAAATGGAAATTGAGTTAGAGAGTACTCAAAGTAAACCTGTACAAGTGAAACACTCATGAACACCTTTGGAACTATCCATAAACGTATTAGGTTAGCTCAGAAGCATTCATATAAGTAGTTAACTGTTGAAAATACACTCTTGCTTTTGAGCATTTAGGCAGCTGTGTTCCCATTTCTATAATGTTGGCTAGCTCCCAGCATATAAATGTGGTTTTGGAGTGGTTGCACCTCTTTGGGGAGCAAGAGATTGAGGTGCTATGAGGAGCAAATAAAAGCAGAAGATGGAAGTTGGGTTTTGTACCCTTGGTGCTCCCATGATCAGATAGCAGCAGGCAGCATCTGCTGCCCCCCATATACCGGTGGGAAGATACAGAAGGATGGAAATCACCACATCAGAGCGTTGCAGCCTCTCTACCTTTCTTCTCTTTAGTCAAAATACCCCTTGAACTTTGCCTAGAGAAACGCAATACACTTGAGCCAAAAATACAACAATCTGAAGCTTAGGCTACAATACTCCTCAACACATTTCCCCTCAGCCCCAAAGAACAACCAATCTTCTCATCTGCAGCAGGAAAAGCAGGCAAACCAAACTGGAATTCTAAATACTTGAAAACAAGCAGAACTTGAAGCATTCTTGCAAAGCACAACTGGTACTTGCAACCACCTTGATTTTGGCTGAAGCACAGTTTACTGCTGGTTTGGAGCTCACCCTAGTGTAAAATGCCCTGTGTTTAGCCATTTTGTGATTTTAACAGCAGTAATAATCTTTTTCTATCACCTTTATGTTTAAAAAGGAATTGGGGCCTTTGACAAGTGGATGAAGTCAATAGGGCATACGGGTCATGAGAAAAAAAAACCCTGGTTGCTTCATATTCAATACTTCTGTATAGAAATTTATGAATCATAGAAGGTTTACAGTTCAAGATTTAACCTTTCAGTTTACTCTCAGCAGCAGAAATAAGATCATTGCCCTATTAAAGCATGAGAAAGACTCCCCCAGCAAGGAGCAATTACATCCTCAGTTAGCACTGAGCATTCCTGCATCGTGTGCTGCGGAAGGCGTTTTGCTATCATTTCCTCCCTCCATCCTCGCAGCTGCATCCAGCCCAGCAGGACACCCACACCTGCTTTGCAAAGAGGTAAACTGAGGCACTGAGCAGTGCCATGACCCATGTACCAGTACAGAAAGGTTGTTGGAGGATTTGTGGTTTCTGGCTCTAAACATGAAAGGACTCTTTTGTCATAACAGAAGTGATTATGGCAGCATTTCCTGGGGATTAGCAGCTGGTCAGGGCTAACTGGCTGTTCACCATCTCAATTGACCTTAAGTGTTACTAAATCCTAAAGACATATACAGTTACTGAGCGTGTGACAAACCAACAGCATGCACAACCCAGCAACTACACAGAATGCATTTGCATTCCTCTGCATTTAGATTTGAATTAGAATGAATAGAAAGAAATTACTTTGTTCTGGGTGTTGTGGATTTGCTTAATTTCCCAACACTTAGAATCATAGAATCAACTAGGTTGGAAAAGACCTTTAAGATCACTTGGCTATACTGCAATAATACATTAAGGGCTGAGCACATCTTTGGTGCCCTGCCTTCAGCCTGACTACACCCTACACTTCCTTCTCAGGCTGCAATTCAATTTGCACTCACCTCAAAACTAGATAGGATTGCTTCACTGAATCCTGGATATTGAGAAAGAAACTTTGACATTACTCTTTAGTTAAAGCATCAAAACCATGCCAACATGGCTAGTGGAAGCCTTCATCCTGCACCACGGACTTGCTCTAAAGTGATTCCTGCAGATTTATAGCTTGTTTTTATAACAGAGATAAGTGAATCTGGTTGCCCACATTGAGAGAGAGCAGCAGAGCAGGTGGTTCCCTTGCTGAAACAGAGCCACACTCAAGCCTAGCGTGTGCTCAAGTTCCCTCCAACAACATTAACTCGCTTTGTTTGCTCCAGCCAGTTCACCACCGTTTCCTGCAGAGTGCAGATGTCAAGATCAAACAAACAGCTTTGGTGGCTGGGCCACACAGTGAAAACAAAGTGTCACCAGGATAGCATGAATGCACATGGCTGGATTCCTCTGTACGGTATCACATCCCTCCCCCCTTCTTTCCTGCACATGTATGAGTACCTTGCAAAAAAGGCTATAAACAGACTGAGGAAAACATATCTGGGCAGGAGAAAGCGTCCTCTTGGCATTAAGGAAGCCCAAAGCTGCTGTCAGCTGGCTAGCCATAACCAGAACACATTGAACAGCATGGAGAAGGTACCAGCTTTCTCTTTCTGCTTAACTGCTCAACTGAAGCTCTGAGAGGGAGGAGGAGGAGGCAGCAGCAGCCATCACCTCCTGCTACAAAACAAGGAGTGAAAGATGACAGGCAAGCATGTAGCCATGGTCTGCACTGTTATGTGTTTAAATATGAGCACTGAGGGGGTTAAGAATAGTCTGTGCCCGGCAGCATCAGTGCCCTTCATCTGGGGACATGGCTGGATCTGGGGTCCCGTCTGTTGATGCACTGATAGTCCCAGATGCAGCTGAAGCCAGCGTGAGCTGGAAAATGGCTGGAGCATTAGTTTGATCTCATTACCATTGCTCCTACAAATTCAGCCCTTCCCAAGTACAAGGGAGAATGGCACTAATGCACTAATTATACTAATTAACCTCCAGAATCCTCTCCTGTCCCTACTGCAATATTCTTGTATTGAGTAAAAACTCATGTATTACTTGCATGCTTCTGGAAGTCTTGGCAGCTAAGATCAATAGATGCTTTCTGTACCTTTAACCTGCATTCCGTGCCCTTGCTATGGGAAATCAGCTCTCTCCTGCAGAAGCACTGTGAACATTTGCAGTTGTTCATTTTTACAGAGCAGCTGACTGTTCTGTTCAGGAATGCCTAAATGCCACAGGGAGACTGTCCCATGCCTCCAGAACAGGGCACTAACAGTACACATTAAGCAAAGCTCACAGCTACACAGTGAGCAAGGAGAAAGCAAAGTATCCCAGAACAGCTTCTCCTTCACCAAGCTTTGTCTAAACAGGGTATTTGAGAGATGCAGGTGTTCTGCAGAGTTAAAACCCCCTCCTATTGCACAATCAAAGCACATACAAGCCAAATTAAGGATTCCTGATGAAGCGAGGAAGTATCTCACTTCAAATTGCTTCGCAGTGTCAAACTTGCTCTTTGAAGGTGTTCCCATTGCATGCAAGATACCATAATGACCCAAGCCCAAGTATCTCAAAAAACAAGGGATGTGCTCAGTGTGCTTAGGTATGTCCTGAAGGATTTCAAAGGATAGCCCAAGCTTGGCTACCCTTAGATCACAAAACCCAAGGAATGTAGGCTTTGACAGCTTCCCACTGGGACAAACAGAAAGATTGCCAACCACAGGACATTTTTGCCAACACCTTCCACCTTCACAAATACATCCTGCCAATCCTGATGGGAAGAGAGGTACTAGAGCAATCTGTTTCATCCCAAGGCTGCTCACCCAGAACTTAACTAAAGAGGACCAAGTGACTGGAAGGGCAGAATAGCTTTAGGAGCATACTGGAAAGCACTAAGTCCTCATGCTACCATTAAGGAAGTGTCTCACATTAGAATGGGCAATCTCAAGCCATATAGTTTGAATAATATGGTTAGGAAAGAGATCTAGATACCCTGCATTTAAAATGGACCTTTTTTTTTTTTTGCCAGGACCAAAGAGACTGGTATCAAGAAAAGACTTCCACAGTAACATTATTATGGTTTCTCCATTCAGTAAAAGTTAAGACATTAAATCCTATCTCAGCTAACTGAAATTAGATCTGATAGAAATCCTGAGCATCCAGGTAAACTGCTGACAAAGAGCTGCTTCAATCTCAAACTGATTTAGTTTCACCTCGGAGACCCTGAAAGGAACATGGAACAAGCAAACACCATGCATATTTACAGCCTTGCATTTCTCTGACAAGGAAGCAAAGCAGAGATCTGCATTGAAAAACATTGTTGGAAAACTTACCTTTAATAATGCCTTTGAAGGCATCAAGCACAAATGTGATGGATATAAAAAGTGCAATTATTTCTTCTGTTGACCTGTGGAAAAAAATCCCAGGCATTAATATAGCCATTAGCAGAGTCTGCATTCAACTCCATTCAAAGGAAAAATCAGCATATTCATTCATTTACATGAAATTATACCGATTTTAGTTAAACTCCAACTCAGGAAACAAAACCCAGTGAATCTTTGAAGCGCTTCTTTCAAGCTGGAACAATAAGCTGGAATGATACCAGCCTCATCTCGCAAGCTACATTTTGCAGTAAGTTTGTAATTCAGGAGCTTGTGGAATGTGTAATTTTTCCATTTGCTGAATAATCTGATCAAAATATGACTTCTTGAAAATCGCTACCTTTTAAAGAGCTTCATCAGAAGACTGAAATTAAAGAGGGAGTACATCACAAGGAAAAAGCTGTTCCACAGTCCAATCCAGGCATAGAAAGCACTGAAATCCAAGTTGTAGTCATCACAGATTCCTCGGATGACTGCAAAAGTGAAGCGTTCACATGTCAGATTAAGCTTCTGTTATTAGCACCCTGTGATCACCATCTGCTTAATGGCAAAAAGCACCATTTTCAAGACTTCACCCCAACAAGCTTATGGCAGAAACCATTAAAGGTCTGTTCTTACGCATTCAAGGGAACAGTGGGTTAACCCAAACTGTTTTACTCTTCCCCATCCCTTTCCTCCACTAGAAACAGGAAGAAGCACTTTGAAAACTATTCTCTACTCAAAGCATCTTTCCTAGGGGATTAAGGCCACAAAATCAGCCCTTGGAATTTGTTCTCACTGACATTTCAGGATGCTATTGATCAAGGTATCTCCGACATGTTTTTGCACCCTGTGTACTCAGCCACTGCGTTATGGACAAAACCTCATGTCTTAAACCTTTCAAACTAATCATAGCCTCCCTGATGTTCACATAGATACTGAGTTTGCTTCTTCACACCTCTGGCTCAGTAATAACAACTTGCAACTGCAACTGGAAAGCTATTAACCACATATTAACAGACAAATCAAAAAGCTCCCAAACTAACCCAACCTCACCCCCCATAAAAACTACCAAACCAAACAACGAGAAACATTTTGTTTCAGGCTCTCAGCATCAAGTTTGTTAAAGGCAGCCACATAAGAAAACCATTAGATGAAAAATATTTCCTCCCTTAAGCATTTCTTTTCATCGCTTCATCTCACAAGTGTTTCTTCTACACAAAATAATTCCTTTAGAAACCAATTTTAACTAAGCCTGAATCAAATTCCTCCCCTTTCCCTCAGCACCAGAAGCATCCCTTTAACATTGATTTATTACACAAATGCAACTAAAGCTCTAACAGGATTGTAAAGTTCTTGCACAAAGTCCCATTTCTTCAAACTCAATCACACCAGACCCATGATGTACATGTTTAATAGACTTACCGTTAATGTAGAGTGCTAAAGGAGCTGTAGTTAAGAGTACAACTAGAGGCTGCCCTGAAAAGAGTGCATAAAGCAGCCCTCCAATACACTGGCCAACGATTGTCTTCTGCACATCTACAAGCAATTAGGAAGGAAGGAAACAAACAGGGTTTTAAACCAACACCTCCTTGACCAAGGAGCATTCATGAGGCATAGAAGCCAACTGCTAATGAGTAAGAGCTACGTTCAGAGGGTATAGAGGTAAGACTGTGAAAGCAAGAAGCGATCCTTTGCCAACAAACTGGAACCAGTAATTTAGGAGGCCATCAGGTTTCCAGATGTTGAACTGTGAATGCTAGGGGTTTTATTTGATTTGGGGGTTTGGTTTCTTTTTTCCCCTCCTTTGTTTTGGTTTTTAGCACCTATTTTGAACAGCTATAAAAACATAACCAGTGTTTGTGGAGGCCTTCAGGACAAGATTTCAGCTAAGACTCCTATGGACTCTAACAGCTGTATGAACTGCTTCAGGGCCACAACTGAGATAGAGGCAAAGCATCATTTGCTACAGCAGCAGTTTGGATACTGGCAATCAGAATCAGATCAAAAGCATGGGAGCTTGTCCTAGGAAAAACGTGCAGATTACATAGATGTAAAGTGAGCATCATTTAAAAACACAGTAGCATGTATCTAAGTTCAGGTCAGATGATACTATCCAAAGTAGTGCTAATTTTTTTCTAGTCTTCAAAGAAATAGTCATGAACATACAATTAGAAAACCTTCAGTTATGGGGTTTTTCAGTAAATAAAAACCATCACAACTTTTTGTGTCCAGAGCTACATCGTTTGAATATATGGAACCCTGTAACAGATGCACAAAACTGATACTTACCAATAACTCCTCGGGTGTTTTCATCGTTGAGTGACCCAAAAGCAATGGATGGAAGGAGGCAGGCAAAATACAGAAAGATCATAGTTGTGATGTATTTCCCTATAGCTTTGTTGTTTCCAATAATACCTAGTGTAAACCATAACAAAAGTCATGTTAGCACTGTCCATTTATAAAGCATTCAAACTCTGCTCAAGTCAGCCGTATGCACCAATAAGTTCTTTGCATGTTGAAAGGCAGATGTAGAAATTCAGTCCATGCACATAGGTAGGTCTTTAACGTTTGATTTTGTATAACCACACTCTTTTGTTCATCTGGGACCAGAACGAGAAGCACCAACATGCCACCAGTTTGCTTCAACTGGCATTCCTGGCATCACAAAACCAGGAAATACTGGAAGCCTTTCATTCAGTTTTGCAAGCCCCAAAAGCTTGGAATAGGATCAAAGCAGAATACATAAGTTTAGGTTTTATAAACCCCCTATCCCTACCTTTTTAATACCAATTTTATAGGTATTCTGGTCTATGCCCCTAGTGAATTTCATGATGATTGCTCATCTTCACAACTCACAATGCCCTGGGCAGGAAAACATGAAGCACTTCATTTTCCCTTAGGCAGAAATCTCAGATTATAGGCTTGAAATCAATAATATGCTATGCTAAGCCAATTAGTGCTAGCAGACTTACAAAAACAAATAGCACAAGAGGTCAGGAATGTGTATGTTAAGAGCTTTGTCCTTAAATAAAAGAGCCTTTCTAAAAGAATGGCTTCTTTCTTTTCCATCCACTCACCCCCTCTCATCTCCATCGGAAAAAACACACCAGGCCAAAACAAAAGCAGCCAGAGAGAGAATTAAAGTGTCATAATATGAATTTAAGGGCCTCTGAAGTAGCTTCCCTTCCCTTTCCTGTTTTCAGGCTAATGCGCATCCCCCAGTGAGCTCATATCACAACAGAGAAAGGATGAGAGATGGCCACAGCTGATATTGCTTGAGGAGAACAGTTTTTCCACAGAACGGCCTCTTCAGAGAAAACCTTAAAGCAGCCTTCAAGCTGCTTGTGCCTCCATCCTTGAGGGTGCTTCTGCTGTGAGACACTTGGATGAGACTGGAGTTGCCTAATTCCACTTTCTGGAAGCCTCTTTAGCAGTTAACTCTCACACAGGCATCTGCCTCTAAGCTCCCCAAAGTCCATTTCAGCTTCTGCAAGCCTTAGGCCCTTGCCAAGAGAGCTACAAGCTGCTGAGTTGAATCAGAGAAGGGAGGGCTTTGCATTAGAGGCTGTTGGTGCAGCACAGAGAATCTGGACATTGTCACAACAGACTAACTGCATCACTGGGATGAAAATGTCAGTCAATGACTTTGGGATCTTATCTAACATCTGCTGTCTGCACCATTTGCTGTGCAGAGATAAGGAGAGGAGGAGGATGCAGAAACCAAAAATCAAAGATGATGTGCAATGAAAAGGCAGCCACATGAATAAAGGGACATCTTGTGATGGTTCCTGTTCATAGACACAAGGAACAGACAAAAATAGGACCTCTGATGCTCAGCAGCCTTGAAATAAAGGGCAGGGGCTAAAACTTGACAAGAGATGTCTCAAGTATGCAGATATGAGCCTGACCTTGCAGGAGTCATAGGACCAGCTGTTTCCAGGCAGATTCCTTTCAGTTTACTATGAAGATTCAGAAACCACAGACCACATTCCTGACCACTCTTGGCAACCAAAGGGTCTGAAATCTACTTCTTACAGATGAAGCTGTCTCATGTGATCTCAAGTCCAACAGATGTAGGCTCCTACCTCACACTCCCAAGTGCCTGAGACCTTGAGGGAAAAGGAAAGACTTGGCAGGGCAAACAGTGGATTCAGTGGCAGTTTTATACATAGAGATGGTTACGTCCCTGTTCAGAGAACTCTGTGCCACTCCAGAATACTACTTTATGGACAAATGAGACTTTCTAACATGAAAGGTCAGAGGCAACAATGCCTGAAAGCTTTGAAATCATTCATAAGATGACAGGCAACCAGGACCAAAGAAACAACTAATAGTAAGGAAAAGAAAAGCTCATTTGCTGAGAAGAGAAAGGTACATAAATGATGAAGTGCTTTCTAAAAACACCTTTCAGGTAGATAAACCATAGTATGAGAGGGCTGAAGGAAGGAAGAATCCTTGAAGAGCATCACAAAAGCTTGTGCATGGCTTTTGGTTTCAGGTTTTATCCTTGCAAAGCAAGCAGCAGGAGTCTTTCCTGATCACACCGTGGCTGGATGCAAGACTTCCTGTACAAAGCAGTACTTTTGTTAGACCATAATCAGTCAGATGAGATCCAAGGAGCAAAGAATTCCTCCTGGTGGGCAGCAAAATTCACTTCATAATGGAGACAATAATTGAACATCCTCTTTCACAAGCATGACCGATCACTCTAATTACACTTAAAACCATGGTGAAATACAGCCTCATTGTACAGATTCACCTGAAACAAGCACTAAAAAGGCAGTATTAACCACAATTTACCTTTTGCCTTTTTAAAGTCAACATCTGGCTAAACAGATTCAGGGTCTATTTGCAACCTAGGGACTGACATGACTTCATTGAAAAGAAGGTGGGCTGCATTATGATGGCATTTCATCTGCAGCAGGCTCATAAAGCCACTCAATAACGTGTCACTCCAACTGCACAATCTAAATGTGTAGCAGAGAAATTAACTCTGGGTCCAGCTGTGAAACTGGAGTAGCTGACTATTACAGAAGCAATCCCTTGAAATTAAGGTACATCTACGCATCGAAATGGGAGGCAATTATGTGCATCAACATGACAGCTCTATTTCACTTGCTTCCATTTCTAAAACGTTGGAGTTTTTAAAAGACAAGGTTAGAGCTGCAGAGAAAACTGAAGCATTGCTGGCCTCACTTTGCTTCATCACTAAGTCAGTGGCCAAGAGACCCAGAGATTGGGACTAGGGCTCCTTAATCTACTAATTTTACATTTACTGGAGCAAAATTGAGGCTGATGAACATTCTATGTGACGTCTATTAACATTCCTTCCCAATTCTCTGAAACACCCAATGCAAAGCAAGTTTAATTACACTGATCCGCAGCACAGCAACAAGGATGTGTCTATTAAACCCCTGATTTAAAAACATCACCTTTCAGTGCTAAACCTTGGTAAGGATATCTGTTCACAGGTTTTGAGCCATAAAACCTCAAAGCATTACAAACTTCGGCTAATGCCCTTAAGCTGGGCTTTAACTTATGTTAATGGCTGCTAAATTCTGCCTAGTTTCCTGAAGATGAAGAGAAGATCAAGCTCCCCTGATGTCCTGTGAAGAGTAAATCACAGTACAATTGAGACTAAGAACTGGAAAAGGAACTCCAACCTTATTGATTTTGGAGCAGAGAAGCCAAGCATGTTCTCAAACTAGAGATGTATGAACCAACAAATCAAAGGCTCGGGTTTTGTTTCTTATTTCTTTCACCCCATTTGTCATAAAGCCTCTTGGAAGGAAACCTCCACAGACAAAACAAGATGTTTTTTATGTATCTTTGATGTGTTCCCATTCACCATGAACAAAGAGAGAGACTTCAAAAGTAACCCAGGTCATGATGACCCAGAGCAATCAAGTCTGTCTTCAATTGGCCACTGGACTGTTATATTCAGGTGATGTAACGAAGGGCTGCAAAGTGATGCATGAGCTGCTCTATCATCTAACTGAGGGCAGCAGAGGCATTGAAGGAAAAAAGCCTATATTCAATCCCTTTGTTCTTCTTCCTCAGTCAAGAATGCAATCTAGCCAAATAAAGTGGTCAATGCAATGAGGTGGGAGAGTCAGTGAAGGTTTGGGGCACATGCCACAGTCAATACATAGAAGTTTAAGCTCTGTGCTATGGTAGACAACCAGCAAAACAAAACTTCCCTTTCACATCCCCGTTTTCCAGTGCCTTCAAGCCTTCCTTCTAAGCCTGCTGACATTACAGGGAGCTCTGGAGATCTCCCCTCCTGCAAGCCATTACCAGCAAATCCCAAGGATGCTGCCAGCAGGTGCCTTACTCACAGGAGCTTGTCAAGGGCCCTCTGCAGGACCAAGGACAGGGAGGAATCTACATTTCCAGCTGAACCATTCACTCACCACATCCAGGTGTGCTGAGGACACGGGTCCAGGAAAACAGAAGGAAGCAGAATAAATCTCAGCTCTTGAATCTTCCCTTCACCCTCTCTCCCCAAGAGGGGAAGGGATACAACAGAACACAGCATCAAAGCTCACCATAAGAATCTCAGGCACAAAATTCCCCTCTGGCACTCGAGGCACTCCATGTGTGTTTATTCCTCCATGGTGTAGCAGGAAATACACACTGAAGAGTAAATGTAGCAGCTCTAAGGGGTTTAGGGAAACTCAGAGCTGAGTCCAGGCAGAATTTCTTCCTCCATTCAAACCAGCCTCAATGTTAAAAAATACAGGAAGCTCCTAGAGTTTTGACTAAGTTTTAAAGACTGATAATATTGATACACACATAGTTGGAGCCTATTTGACAAAGTCAGAATGACATTTGGTACAAGCCTTTTTTTAAGGCAGAATCCCATAAAGAAAGGTGTAGTCATTAAGAGGAAACTACTTATCGAATGGTATGAATCCTAAATTAAAAGGAAAATGAGAGGTGTTCTTAGGCTCTGCATAGCCAAATTGTTCATCTTCAGATGCTTCTGCTGGAAGAAACCTATTACAAGCAATATTTATCACTAAAAGTTTAGCAAACCCTTCCTTGATCCGTTGCACATTCAATAGAATGCACAAGACTCCACAACCCAAAGCAAAGTTGACAAGTTCCTAATCTGGAGGCAAAAGAAATGAGAATGATTCCTTTCTTTCCTCTCCCAAATCATGATGTAAGGATAATTTAACGGCCAGACTTGTTCAATGTGTGAATCCCACTAACATCCAACTGATCAAACACTTACTGGCTCTGCAAAAGCCTTCTTATTTATCACCCTGTTCATCCATCTAACCCAAAACTCCAGGATGCTTCTCAGAGTGAGGATTCAGAAACTCCAACCATTGAAAAAGGCATCTGTGTATTTTAGAGCTCTTTGGTGCACGTGTCTGGAGTGCAGACATTTGGATGGCTCAAACCCCCAATTTTCTAGTATGCTGCTGCTTTGAGATGGTCCAGGAATTTCACGTTCCTGATCACCTTCAGTCTTGGTGGTTTCTGGCAGATGCATTATGCTCCATCTGCTTTTCATTCCATGCTGATCCTTAAAGAATTCATCCCAATTTCTGATTTCTGGGAAGAGCATATACTAACATATAGGTTTCTGGAAAACATCCTCCTTTCTCCTCATCCTATTTGAAAGAGCACAACTGCTCCTAAGGTGGATACTTCACATTTGAGCTTCAGTAGTTCTTGAGTTTCACTTGGCTTGTTTTTGTACTTTCTCCTCTCCAGACAATAAAAATACTCTGAGACTTTTAACCATATACCTGCATTTTATACCAAAATCAGGTTTCTGGAATATTTGCAACGCTGGATTCTCACTATGACAGTGGTGTATCACTCAGGGCAGATGTATGATGGACCCAAGAGAACAATTATTTCAAGCTAGTCAATCCCAGCACCTTGTTTATGCCAAGCCTGATCTGCTATGCACATCAGTTCATCGAAAGCTTGTGGAGCTGGATATAGCTGACAGGCAGCTTGCAGAGGTTAATTTGGATGCATAGAGAGCCACAACACAAGCCCTGAAATGCACTTCCGAATTTATTGACAGCCAAAGTTGGCCACAGGACCACCATATGATGTATTTGTGTCTGTGAACCTACTGTGCTCAGGACACCAACAGCCATAGCACATCTGTAATGGGTCCCTATAACCCTACAACAACCCTACCCTAATGGGTCCCTACAACCCTACAACTTCCCTTCTGAAGTGCTTCAATATCCCTTTATAATGAAAGGTTAGCACTACAAAGAAACAGCCATAGAGATGAAGTGTCTTAAACCCACTTCAGAGGTGTCTGGATTAGCAGCATAAGTCCCCTGCCACATCTGGTGGCAATGATGCACAGGCTGTTCTGTGTTGTCAGACTCCTTGTCCTGTCCCCTCACACACACCTCCTCCTCAACATAGGCTCAAATCCCCCATGAATACAGTATTATCTTGACTTGAGGCAGAGCCTGCCCTCCTATCACCCCAAGCCTCCTGAGAACAGCTTCATCCCAGCTATTACAAAGCACCTGGAGAAAGCATCCAGCAGTCAACCGCTGCGCTAAGCCAGCATCTGATCCCATTTTATTCTTTCCAGCAGAGTGGATATTACTAACTGCAAAACACACTGTGGTAGATAAAGCGTTCCTCATCAACAAAGCTGGATCTCTGTGGGAAGCAACTGCTTGGCAGCTCCCCCAGACACGTGCATCTCCTTCAGCTGGGCACCCATCAGCCGATTCCTATGTTTCTCTGCTGGTGATGACCATCTTGTCAAAATGTGGTGAAGGACACACATCCATCACCTGCTCATGCTTGCTCTCAAGCTTAAGCTGCTGTGAAAGGTGGTTTTGCACTAGAAGACTTATCTACAAGTTGGGGCTCAGATATGATATGCATCTTCTTTTCTTATGCCAACTCCAAGGGAGAGAGCCTTCAGCAGAGGTGCAGGGGAGAAGGCTGGGACACTGTGTCTCAAGCTAAGAAGGATTTAAACAACAAAAAGGTGTCTGATGGAGCCCCAAGATTCTCCTTGCCAAGACTCTTCATTTTATGGAAGCTTTCTGGGTTTGGTACTTGAATATATTCACCAACTCTTTAATAAGCTATGAGAGCTGACCATATTTTGATGTGAACCTGAGGCTCTATAATCATGGTTTGCCTTGAAGACTTTTCACAGCCTTTAAGAGTCTCTGAAAGTGGAAGTTTGAGAGCAAAAAGGGAGAAAGTGACTCTTAAAACCAAACAAGGCCATTGTGGGAGCTAGATAAAGCCTGAAACCTGTGGCTCAGTATAAACACTCCTGTGATCTGGCTACAATAGACAAGCTATATCCTGTTTTTAAAAGCACCAAGCTGAAGTTACGACAGCTCAGAAGTTGTTTAAGCATTCTCAACTCCCCCAGCATCACCATAATTGCTATTGATGCTGGCTTGCAAAGACACCAATAAGGGTCTATTAGCCCAGAGCTGAGTAATTAGGTTGCAATGAGTTGATTTGTGTCTACACACGACAACAATCAATCCATTTAATCACTTCACTGCTTAATAAAAATTAAGTTCCTCATCTACATACAGCCAGCATCGTCATTAAGGGAAGACTGCAAGACTCATCCATAGTGTGGTACGCTGCCTAGTCACAGGCTTTAGTTAAAAGATGCTGTTAAACAAGGAGTTAGAGAGGTATTACACGTATCAAAGAACACATTCAATGCACACTGTAAACAGGACATCACATCACAAAAATTCAAGATCAGGCCAATGCTTTCATAAACATTGGCCAACATACCATCAGTGAAGTCCAAAGCGTACACTGGAAATCTTCGTGCAATGTCATCAGAAATCCCCTTGCCAACATTGAGAAACTCATGCAACTAAAGAAAGGAAGGAAGTGCTGTGTCAGTTGAAAGGCTCATGTATTGTTAAAGAGATTAACCTCCTTATTCAATACTGATACGAGCAAAACTGGTCATTTTGAATAGGGCATTCAAATCTGATTTTGTAATGATAGTAACAATAAACTCATTGCACTTCAGTTTATATCCTCGGAAGCATTGTGAAAGAGGAAAATTCCCCAGACCACCCTGTTTTCCTCCCTTCCTTCCCTTTTCCCCCTCCCATTCACGTCTGCTTTACAGGTGAAGGAGCTGATGCACAGCGTGACTTGCTGAAAACACCCTGGCCAACAGCAGGATTAGACCTTGCATACCCTGGGTTAAATATCAAGTCAGAAATGCCTTTCCCCATCCCTCTAGCAAGCTTCTTTTTCTTTAGATGCCACCACAAAAACTCTTCCCCCAAATCCATGTAAAGCCTTTGAAAGGGGATCCCCAGCAAGCGCTCCCTTCTTTGGCATTGCCATGGGAAAAGGAGATCTCAAATAGATATTAAAGGCAAGCTGGAGAGAGCCTTGGTATAATGTGAGGCATCCCTGTCCATGGCAGGGGGTTGGAACTAGATGATCTTAAGGTCCTTTCCAACCCTGACTTTTCTATAACTCTAAGGGAACTGTCTAGACCTCAAACTCCACCAAAAGCTTGAATAACTTCATATAGCCAAGCCATAATTACAACCCATTAAAAGACAGCAGGATCACCGTGAAAAGGTTTCAAATACCCAACATCTTCCCTTTATTGCTGATCTGGGGGCCTGCAAGGTGCAGTATGATTGTTTATAGGATATGATGCTCGCCACAGGCAATAAGGAGCTTCTCAGAAGTACGTGACAGCTGCTATTGACTTACAACCTCCCAATTCTCACAACTACATCCTTACAGAAAGCACATGGAAAGCATCAGAGTAGGCAACACTTGCAAATGAGGCACCTGTCAGGTTTTTTCCCATTATCCTCAACTCAGAGAACACATTCTACTCTGAAAAGCAAATGCACCTTGATACAGTGCTAATTACTCCAGCTGTCTCCTCTGAAACATTGCTTGTTTGTCAAAGAACTAGACACAGAAGACCAATTACCTCTGTATGGGTGGGAAAAGAAATCACAGATCCAAACTTGACATCAACACATCATCTCAACACAACATGGACATCTTCCTTTGGATGGTTTATATGGAAACTGGTAACTACTGCTTTGGAAAGGACTCAACACTACAATGCTTGTTTAACAGCCTACACACATGGTTTTCCTCATGGGACTCACCTGCTTTGTAGCTCTTGGAAGACCAAAGCCATAAGTAAAACATAGCAAGGAAACCTCTGCTTTAGAAGGAATACACTGGGCACAGCAAGCACCAACGTTTGGGGTACAAAAGATATCTCAGAGGACCAACTCCTGCATCTGTCACTGACATCTCACCTTTCAGCTACTTAAGTCAGTTCTGTTGCATTTTGCCAATGAACCTGTATTACTTTCAGACAGTTTCAACTCTCTAACCTGAATTATCAGGATGAAAAGACAAACACCTGCATTTTAAGCATTTCTGGAAAAGCTAGGAGCTTAAAACATATTTGGAGGCGTATTTGGACATCAAAGCCATATGCACTTGAAAAGCAATTTAATTTCTACCCTCTAGAAAGAGATTCCAGAAGGCAGGAGTCAGCCAGAAAATCACAATAGCTGTAATGACTAATATGTTTACTCATCTCACTGCAGTGAATACATGGAAAACAATGCTTGGGGTATCTCTTCTTGTGGAGAAGCCACAGGCTCGCTGCTGGCCTGGGGCTGAGTGCGGGGTGGGGAGGGAAGGGGCAGTCATGAACAGTGCCTGTCCAAAGGCAGCAGTGAGTGTGCAGAAGGGGAAAGCACTGCCCAGCTTCTCATCCTGCAAGGTATACTGAGGCAAACTTTGATAGAGGGGTGAGCCAATGAGTTATGTTTGAGATACCAAATACCTCCATGCATTTATTGCTTGCACGTGTGTGAGTTTAGTGAAGAGCTGGGCATAGGGATGTCAAGCTAAACCTCATCTAAATATGGGGAAACCTCTTCTGTACAGCTAGTGCTCCTCTTAATTTCCCTCTCTGTTCTACTAACTTCACACTTGAGTTACATTGAGTAGATAAAAGACCAAGTTTATTGACCTCTGAAGTTACTGATCTTTCTGGTTTTACTTTTATCCCCCAACCTATCCACCACGCATCTTCATTGCCCAGCTCCACTCCAGACGTGCTCCAGTCTGGCTTTATGCCTCCTGCCTTCCTCTTGCTCCCACCTTGTGAAGCTTCAAAAACCCTTGGGAAGGGCAGAGTTGACACTTCATTCCTGCTCCTTTTTGATCTGCTGCTTCATACACTCCAGTGACGGGAATTTCTTGGAGTGCCATTCCTTGCTTCCTTCTCCTTTGGAGGGTCACATTTGGCTGACCCATTGGCTTTCCACTCCTGTTCATGGTGGCACCTCTCTCATGGCCCTAGTGCCTTTTGATTTAACATCCTGCGTGGCCTTATCCAGGAGGCCAAAGCTGCATCCTCCCACCAACACCAAGCTCAAGGCTTATTAGCTTTTAGGAACCACAGCACAGGTTCCCAACACCTAACCCTCCTTCACTCTCCTTATTCTCTTCTTCTGAAAGTCTTTACAGTGCATTGCCCATGCTGCTCCTAATACACAAGGGAGGAAAGAACAGCAAAAGGACACACACCCACAAAAGCCCTAGAAAAAGTTCATTAATTTCCACATTCTATTTCACGAACCCTTTCAAGTTTCTTCCTATAAGTGACAATTGTTTGTGTTAGAGGAAGCAGCCAAGCCAGCACTTAGAATCCCAGAATAAACCAGGTTGGAAAAGACCTTTAAGATTATCAAGTCCAATCGTTCCCCAGCACTGCCAAGGCCAACACCATGGCACTGAGGCCTCATCTCCACCCTGTGTGAACCCTTGCAGGGCCGGTGCCTGCAGCCCTGCCCTGGGCAGCCCCTTCCAATGCCTGAGCACCCTGTGGGGCAGGAATTGTTCCTCAGCTCCATCTAAACCTGCCCTGGGGCAGCTTGAGGCCGCTTCCTCTTGTCCCATCCCTTGTTCCTTGGGAGCAGAGCCCAGCTCCTCCTGGCTCCAACCTCCTGGCAGGCACTTGGAGGAAGCCATCAGGTCCCCCCTAAGCCTTCTCTTCTCCACACTGCACCCCCCAGGTCCCTCAGCCCTTCCCCATCACCCTTGGGTTCCAGGCGCTGCACCAGCTCCATTCCCTTCTCTGGACCTGCTCCAGCACCTCTTAACAGCAGTTAAAAAATCAAACAGAAAATACCTGTTCCAATACCACCTACTCTTTCTCAATCCTCCCCTAAAGTACTGGGGGGCTGCACAACTATTTTACTTAGGCCAGGGACACACACTATATTCCCTTCTGCTAATGCTGAGCAAGTATAGCCCAGCCCTCTCAGCAAATCCACACAGGTACCAAACGGACACAAAAATCACAGCCAGAAAGCATCACAACTGTCAGAGGCTCCTCCATGAGCAAAATCATGATTAGATGCCTCAGTAAACAACAGGATTTCAGGCTGACTTAATTATGACTGAGTCTGTAGACTTCCCTAAACAGCCCTCCGACATGAGCCAAAGCAAACTGACTGTGCTGGAAGCACAGCATGGTATATACAACTGTCATGTCTCCTCCAGCATTTCAGCAGAGGTAAAAATAAGCACTTGCAAAACCCCCCCATTTAGAGCATTTGAGGCCCATTTTTCCCCTATCACTTCAGGACCAATGGTGGAAAAGATCCGCAGGAGGCAGATTTTTGTGCCACCAAGAGACTTTACCCTCCTGGTCCCCCCTTAGGGCTCACTTGTAATAATAACAGTGGCTCTGGCTTAGGGTATTTATTTCACTGGGGGTGGTTCACAGGTTGAAATTACACCCCTGGTCTCATATAGTTTGTGCTCGTATTAAATGCTTCCTTTTAGAAGGCTATTGCACAGGGCAGGCAGAGGGGGAGGAAATGCTGGAGATGGCTTTCATAGGAACTGAGGAATACAGGCTATCATCTCCAATCAGCCTCACTTCTCCAGACAGATCTTTGCTTGCTAGGAAAAGAAATCCCCAAGCCAGCTCTTAAGGTCTATGCTGGCAAGGTGGGGTGGGGGACAACTTCTTCCAAGAGACGTGGGAAAGCAGAGTTACTGCTAACACAGGCTGCATCTTTTGAGAGCTGCTTCAAAACCACCAGTTTACCTAATCTGGACCAAGAATGATCAATGCCAAGAGCATGCCCTAAAGAAACAAGCAGCTCTATCTACAGCACTGGCTCAGAACCATCAGAAGCCTGCCTGGCCAAGGCTGCTTGCCCAGCAAGGCAGGTAGGAACCACTTCTCAGGGCCAACATCTACAAGCTCAGCGATGCATCCAGCCCCTCTTGCTCACCAAACCAGAAAATCCTCTACAGGATTGTTTTAGCAGAAGACAGAGCCAGACACTTCAACTGCTACAACAAAAACTCCTTTGAAAGACCAAGTGTAAAGGGTTAAACCTGCTTTACCTACATGACACCTCGGCAACTAATCTGAATAGTACCACTCTGCACAACCTAGGTTTAAAGAGGGTTTCAGGACTTGCTCTGCAATGTTAAGAGCAGGTATGGGGTGTAGGAAAGTTCAAAGCGCTACCTATAAGCGAGGGGCTTCTGCAGGAGAAACATGAGCTTTGCTTACTTCCAGATGTGCAGATCAAAACCCAGGGGGGAGAAAAAAGAAGCGGTAAGTTAACCAGCTTCTGCACCGCAGGCACCTCAAAGCTTTATTTGTAATTCAGGGACAGGAGCAGCAGGCTGGAGAGGGCACAGTTTGTTTTTCAGGTATGCTGTCTGCTTAAAGAATGGATTTCTGAGCGGAAAAACAAAGCAATGACCAACACACAGGAAATTCCAGGAAAAAAAAGCAGGGTTACAGCATTTCCCTCGTACTTAAAAGTACGGCGCAAGTAATGTTTTACAGAGCTACAGATCAAACAGTGAGAAGTCAGGCCAAATACTGACAGGCAACTTTTAAGTGAAATTACTATGCAGAGATGGCCAAGAAGTCTTTTGGCTGTGGAAAAGACAAGCAGCAGTTTCCTTCAGAGACTGCTGATTCTAAGGATTAAGTACCTTGGACTGACAATGTACAGTGATCCATTAATCCTACCCTTGACTAAGCATCTGGAATCAATGTCTTGTAACCATTTCAGCCCCCTACTGTTCTGCATCCCTTCAGCACCTGCCTCTTTGAAGTGGGTTTTCTCTTTTAGATTTACAGTAGGAGCTAAGGAAGGTGGACCTAGACACAGAAGCAGCATGTAGAAAGCTCAGGGCTGACAGCTTGCTAAGGGAGCCCAGTGGCTGCAAGCAGCCCAAGTGCTTCATCTTCTTAGCCAACCCCCTTGCATTTATGCACTTGCACATCCCTGACGCAGGGGCAGGCCAGCCTTACCTTGAGTGGCTTAGAGCCGTGCGACTTGTGCCCATCGCTTATCGAAGGTCTTTGATTCACCACCGTCAATAAGTGGCGTTGGTGGACTAAGGCTTCCTTGAACTCCTCTTCTGTTTTGGTTTCTAAGAGCTTCTGCCGAAAGGTTATGTCTGAAAACATTGTGGCAAAGGTCCTGCCCACTTCTGTGGCTGTTTTGGTACTTTTCTGAACAGGAAAAAGAAAAAAAGACAGAAAAAAACCCCACTTACAAAACTATTTCCTTTCACTTTTACAATGTAAACCCACTGATTTACCCCATTGGGCACTGAAGAGCAAGCTGCTTGGCTTCCAGGACCTGAGACACCCCGTGGAAAAGGGTACATGTGGCAGCTGTTGCAAACAAACACACCAGCCACAGAAGGATCCCGTGAATGCATCAATATACAGAAGCAGTGATCCATCTTACCTGATCAACTTCCCAGGATTGATCCAAATCTGAATTGCACTAAACATGCATTTTGTCCCTGGTTTCCCTTCTAAGCTGCTAAGACTAAACAAAGAGTCCTTACTATCCTCCATCATCTCAGTATTACTGCTACTAAGGTGGAAAGATGCTATAGTCAAGGTTCCTGCAGGTAACAAGTGTCCTGAAGTCTTTTCTGTAAGACTGAGATTATTGTGTGTATCTGCTTCATCAGCTTCCCATTGTGGGGGCATTAAAACCCAATTCAGTTGGCCTCTCTGGGGCAATTCTGTCAGCACAAGTGGAGATTTAGAGCTCTCAGCTGAAATAACTACTCACACATAGGAAGGCATAAGAAAGAAGCAGCTGAGCATGCAGATGAGCTGCCCTATTTTCATTAAATGCTTGGAAGGGACAGGAAACTTGTCAATACAAAAGAGGAACAAGTGCTATGTGCAGGTTTTAACCTTTCTGTGAGCCACAGACCTGATCTTTGAGGATCCAGCTCCAATAGTATCCAAGCCTGCTTTCTTAGTGCTGCAAGCACATTGGTAATTAGACACAAAGGAGCAGCAAAGGAGAGTGAGCTCCCCATCCCTGCACAAACCCACCACATCCAAAGCTTTACATACCCGACCTGCTCAACTGCTTGTACCACTTTGTTCAGGACAGACACTTGCCAAGGCAAAGTTATGTAGAACCATAGCTCATTAAGAGCTTCTTTTGATGCAAAGTTTTAATCCATCCACCTTAGCTATGCTCAACATTCACCACACAGCAACTGCCAAAGACACCCAAACAACCACCCTCCTTTGGACAGCCTCCAACCTCCTTGCAGTACTGTGAAAAGGAGTAGCGAGCATGCGTGATTGATCTGAATTAATTTGCATGATTCATAACAAAGCAGATGAACAAACTCTTCATGAACACAACCAAATAATTCATTGTTGCTCGATGGAGACAGCATGGACATGTGGGTGGCATTGCACTAATCCCAGAGGCATCACTAACACTACCTCATCACTCACATTGCCCTGCCTCCCCCTCTCCTCCTCTGTCACAGAGAATATCCCTTCAGGGATTGCTAGGACATGCTCAACTTCACTTTTTAGGGAAGGGTTTGGATTAAGACAACCTGCTCTGNGGCACTGCACTAATCCCAGAGGCATCACTAACACTATACTTCCTCATCACTCACATTGCCCTGCCTCCCCCTCTCCTCCTCTGTCACAGAGAATATCCCTTCAGGGATTGCTAGGACATGCTCAACTTCACTTTTTAGGGAAGGGTTTGGATTAAGACAACCTGCTCTGGAAGCCGAAATTGCAAGCTTGGTTCTTTCAGCCTAGATTTCCCATCACAGGGGAGTCTTCTCCTTTCACCTCTAAGCAGTGGCCTTAGGGATGGATGCTGCAAGCAGTCACCCCAAACTTCCCAATGCTTTCTTTGCTTTCCAAGAGAGAAAGAACAGAGATTTGCAGAAGAACAAGTTTTTTTCCATTCTCCACATTAGAGAAGGCCAAGGATCTGGATTCCTTAGCACAACAGATGCCCATTTTCTGGGCTTTTTTTTTCCCCCCTCTCCCCAGCAAGGCTCATTTCATCTGTTACTGTCAGCAGGTTAATTATTTTAACTGCTGTACCAGAAATGCGTACTTAGAGCTGGCTTAGATAAACTCATTTAAAATGAAAAGCATATTGGCAACTGCAGCTCTGCTTGGCCTCCACTCCCTTCCCTTAATTCGATGCTGTCCATCGGAAATGCAAACCAAAGCCTCAAAAGGCTACAAGCGGATGCAGACCCATTTGCTGGGTGCTTTGCACGTAGCTGGCCGGAGATAAGCAAACTGCCATACAATGAGAGATCAATGCAATTGCACACAGGTTCAGTTGTTTCCCTGCTGCTTTTCATAAGGAACATCAATATGTTTTCAGCCTGTTGGGTTTGAGATCTATGCCAAAAGCATTGAACTGCTCAGTTGGGAGAAATCTGCCAAAAATCCTGGGAAATGAGGAAACACCAGTATTTCCATTTAAACAAGGATGGTGGTGGAGGGGTAGAGGAGACAGACAGACCAGACTAGAAGGTCCCAAGGTCACACAGACAGCATTGAAGAGCAGGAAACTGAATCAGGATGTGTCCTGTTCCAGACAAGGTCTCCAGCACCTCCCAGAAGCACAGACCCAGTAGCCCCAAGGTGTAAACAGCTAGCTTAAGTGTGAAAAGGTCTTGAGCTTTGAACCATTCAACCATTAGATAGAACACATCACCTTGATCAAGCCAGGGCTTTCTAGGAAGACAGGACGGTGATCCTCAATTAACCTTGATGCCCCCCATGATATTACAGTAAATGTAATACCATGCCATTTGTTGGACTTGTCTACACCAGTACATTTGGTCAAGTATTAACCTTCCTGCTTTGAGTGCCAAAAGCTATGAAAGCACATCCCAATGGGCCTCAGGACAGTCTGAGCTTACAAGCACCCCAGCCCTCAAAAGTAGTCTTGCCCATACTGTAACAGAGCTCACAAAATTACGTCTTCCTCTTGGTTACATCAGTCCATCTGCAACCGCATCTGCAGCATGACTCAGTGTTCCATCAAGAGAGCTTGCTGGGAAGCGACCCCAATCTTTGCAATGGGGTACCAGCAGCAGAATCACAGGCATGGCTTTAACCAGGAATGGTATTCCTTACCTCTGAAAGTAGCAGCTAAACTGGAAAAGCTGGAGGGGGGAAATCTATGGAGTTATGCATGCACCACAGCATGCAAAAAGTGCATTGTCTGTGGAGTAAAGCATGCATCACTGTAGCGCTAGCAAAAAGTATATGGGGACTAAGACACATTTCATCTGTAATGTTTTCCTCCCAGTCAGGCTAGAGGCCATTCTTTGGGATGAGACTAGGATGCAGCTGACTAATCTACCCCTCACAAACACAGTATAAATCATCTTGACAGCTACTGAGATGATCTCGGGCTTTTTCACATCCCCTTGTGTTTATAAGAATAATATATTGTCTTTAACCCTAAGGGACCAAGGAAAAGCAATCTTGGGAGAACACTCTGAAGCACCAAAGTAAAAGCAAACGCAATACTCACCATTTTTGGAGGAGCCAGAACCAATATCACAAATCTCACTTCACAGGAGTTTTCACCCCAATTCTGAGGCCTCTCCAGGCGGCTGATGCAAACGTGACGTCGCTGAAGGGACTTTATAGTGCAACTGTCAAGGAAGATGGCAATGTTATACTTAGATCTATGTCACAGAGAATCATGGAATCAACCAGCTTGGAAGATGCTTTTAAGATGATCAAGTCCAGCCATTACTCCAGCACTGCCAAAGCCATCGCTAACCCATGGGACCGAGGGCCTCATCTACACGGCTTGTGAACACTTCCAGAGATGGTGACTCCACCACTGCCTTGAGCAGCCTGTTCCAATGCCTGAGCACCTTCTCCTAACATCCAGTCTAAACCTCCCCTGGCTATTACCTCTTGTCTTATAACTTGTCATTTGGGAGAAGAGACCATGGCATGCTCTTTCCAACGTTTACACACACATTTCAACTTTAAGAAACACCAGATGTTGCTTGCTAAAGGGTTACCTCTGAACCCTTAAACAGTGCCTTTAAGTTACTATCAGCCCAATTCTAATTCTTGTATAAATTTACATCCATGTTTTATGGGAAATTACTTCCAAGATTTCAGTCTTCCCTCTTCCCCATCTGTTTTTTAATACCCAAGAAATCAAAAGGTAGAGAGTGCAACATACCTAATACTTGCAGTGCTACAGAAGCTTCTACAGAAAAACCCTCTTCGAAACAACCACCACCTACACGTTATTGGAAAGCAGTTTACACTTCATTTCATTTCACCTCATCTCCCAAAGTGCTTTTGGAGACATCAAGGCAAGGTGCCAAACAAACAAACATATTTCCACTTTCGCCTTGGGCTGCTCTCTCTGTTGGAATGGTTTTCCCTCCTTGCTCTCAGCTGTTATTTTTCCCCCTTCTGGTACAGGTGAGTTATAGAAACCAAGCTGACCTCCTTGCTCAGGATCTACAGAGGCTGTAGCAGGCAGGATTACTGCTCAGAGGGAAATCCTTGGCTTCAATCCAGCCAGCCCTACTGGATGTGATGGCTGTTTGACTCCCGTGACAAAGACTAGCAACAAACTGAAATCAACACAGAGCATCTTTGGATGCTGTGAAAGGGCAGAATGGGATATTTAAACAGTGCTGTGATCTGAATAGCCATCTTTTATTCCTGCTGGGAAACTGGTTAAGCAGCAAAGTGGCTCAGTGCAGTTGCAGGAGGCAGCTGACACCAGCCTAGACTGTTTCCATTAAAGCCACCTACTACTTCCCAACTCCTCTGAAAAGCACTGGTGAAACATGTACACAGGGTTTGCCTGTTGACATGAAAGAGGTATGGAAGTGTGTTTTCCTACCCTAGAGTGAGTTTCCCCCTTTTTTTTCCTGGTTCAAAGTCACTTTGACTGCTTGCTCCATTTTATTCACCTAGCAAGCACTATCTCAGTCCTCTGTGACAGGAGGATTCACCTCTCCTTTAACTTCTCTCCTGCAATCCTAGCCTGTTTCATTTCTTTCCTTTCAACATGTATCCTCACACCTATGCACTCTGAAGGCAGTTGCAGTAAGGACTCTTGAAGAGATAAAGAGCCATCGCTTTGGCTGGCGATGTACTCATCAGGAGCACGTTGTATTTTCTCTTCAGTTCTTCATAATTTGCATGCAAAAATCACACCACCAAGTGTTTTCTTATTGACTTCCTGATCACAGATTGGAAGCAGCCTACTTACACAAATTAATCTAACAAAGGCACTTGTCAGAGAACAACCAAACAGCTTAATTAGAACAATATAGGTCATGAGTAAAGATGACAGCATTTCATTTATTTCTCAACTCTCCTCCATCACAGTTCCTTGTGCTTTTTCTATTTGAATCAGCTTTGGAAAAGAGAAAGATTAAAGTAGATCCTAAGGTTAGGAGCAAATCTCTTCTAAAGTAATTGGAAACAGAATGTAAGCTATCTTCTGGACTAAACCCATAGTTTGGATCTGCAACAGCCCTTGTCCTGTCCTCCCAAGAGATCAAATGAGCACAGACAGCACTATTCCACAAGCAAATCAAAGCTCTTAGTAGCAATAGCAATACTGCTGTGGCTGGACAGCATACAAGTCTCCTTGTGTTATATTTCAACAAGTCAATGGGGAAGGTGCATGAACTCTGGGCTTTAGACTAGATAAGAACCTTCCAGTTCTCTCCCCTTCAGCCACCTGGTCACCAACAGTGAATGGTTAATGCACCATGAACAAACATAACCTTTTCATTTTGAGCTCTGTTTTCAGCATTTTCAACACCTCTGCTATTGAATTCATCTATTTGTTTTGAAAAGGAAGTCTTTCTGGGTATTCTGAACATCATTTCTATTCCTGAGATGGCCAGAAGCAGATATCAGATACCTCCTGCCCACAGAGCCATACTAACTACACTTCCCTGTACTACACTTCCCAGATATCATCCCTTTCCTATCATGTCTACTACATGTTTCCTACCATGTATTTGACCTAGCAAGAAATTACCAACATCAGAAGTATGGCCAGAGAAGACTTATTACAGGGCAAGGGCTGATCACACCAGCACATACCTCCATGCCTGAAGTGGCACAGGATACCAAGTTGTGTACATGAAGGTTAAGTTTATGTATGTGTTGTGGAGGTACATATTATTACCAGCCATCTCTTGGCAGTGCTTCTTAGCAGTGCCTGCTCCCACCCAATTTGAGTAAATCTAAGAACAGAGACCTCACAAAAACCAGTATTCAACTGCTCCTACCTGAGGCAGGAAAGCCACTGTGCAAGAGCCTTGATCCTCAAGCTACAACACATGAAGTCATGCTGCAATTTAGCAAGTTATTTGGAAAAACCTATTACATAGTGCAATAATTAAGCAAGCCACATGCTCTTCTGTAGTTAGTTTTCTCCCCAGAGTGACAGGGTTATGTTCCACACTGGTAACTAGTCCCTAAGGCTGTGCTCTCCAGAAATGACAGTCCTGCCAACAGTGCCAGTCCACAGGGCTACACCACAGTCCAGTTCAATAACTTCTTGGATACAGAGGGGAAAACTTGACTCCAAAAAGCTGCTCTTTGTTATTGGATTGCTTTCACATACAACCTAATTTTCCTGGCAGCTAAGCTAAAACCTTGTGTTTCAATGAATCAGGACTCCACTTTTTCCTTTACTGGAGGGACTGGGAAAGTGTGCAACATGAGGATCTTGCAACACTTAAGCAGTACTGCAAGATTTAGCAACACTGAGCACGTTTATAAGACTCCAAGAAACCCACTGTCATCATTACTCAGTTTTATCTGAAGTAGTTTCATCTACAGTGCTGGAGTTTGAAACTTCTCACACCTATGAGGCAGTTCCTTCCAACTCTTCTCTGAGGAGCGCTATTGACACCAACACATGCATCTGAATGCCAGCATCACTTACACCAGTAAAGCTGGTGGACCAGCAGCCTAGTACAGGTCTATGTATGGACACAACTTTAGTCAATAATACCTTTATAAATCAGGCTGAGATGGCTTAGTGAGGCTAAACCAGAGTAAAACCAGATTAAAACCAGATTTAAACAGGTGCCACAGAGAAGGTCTGAGGCACTTAAGCACTGCGGCAAGAAGAGGAGCAGCAGCAGTGTTTGTGTACAGAATCCAGCCTCATCTTCACTGAACCTGGTCTCCTTCTGTTATTTCCATTTATGTAGGGGAGAAAAGGGTGTCTCAATACAAAGACAAGTCACTTTTGCACATGCACCATTCAGCATCTCAAGCTTTCCTTCAAATCTGAGCCATTATTTAGCTGACTCAAATCACCTTCTCTGGTGTAGCACTTAGAGCTCCCACTTTTCTTTCTATGCCAGAACGCAGAAACAAATCTAATAGAACCCAAGCTGCAGTCCCTACCAGACTTGTGCAAATATTTGTAAAGCACAAAAAAGAAATAAAGTTATTTGGTTCACATGGGGGAATCCCAAGCCAAGCAAGAGTGCAGGTAAAACCCAGCACAGCTCAGGCCAGGAGAGAGGCACTTCCAAAGTGAAGCAACTTATTTCAAGTAGCACTTCAGTAAATTCCTACTAGGAAAAAAAAAAGCAGCAATAACCTGAAGGATAAATAGCCAAAGCTCCCAAAAGCTTAAGGACTATNGGGGGAATCCCAAGCAAGAGTGCAGGTAAAACCCAGCACAGCTCAGGCCAGGAGAGAGGCACTTCCAAAGTGAAGCAACTTATTTCAAGTAGCACTTCAGTAAATTCCTACTAGGAAAAAAAAAAAAGCAGCAATAACCTGAAGGATAAATAGCCAAAGCTCCCAAAAGCTTAAGGACTATTTAAGACATTTTCAGCTGACTCTAAATCCAGTCTGGTTTGGCCAAAGTCTCCAAGTTCCTTTTTGGTTTGGTTTGAGCTGAATTTGATTCCCCTTTGGTTTGGCCAGAAAGCTGAAGAAAATTCTATTTTCACCAAGTATTAGTCACCCAGGGCAAAGCTGGCCTATGATTTCATGAGATGCCAGGTTGTGTTCTCAGCAATTTTATCTTGATCCTCCAATAAGTGAGCTCATAAAAAGGGAATTTAAGTTATAGCATTCATTCTGCTTTGCTGTGCTCCTCTCATTCCAGGCCGTGTATCTAGCAGCATTGAGTGTGGCACTCTGATGGTGAGAACTGGCAACGCTCCACCAGAATCACTGATACACCGAGTCACACACGCTGCAGGTCTGCCCCACACCCAAGATGTTATCAGAGTAATAACACATTTCTCAACCAAACCATCAAAAGGGTCAAACTATGGAGACCCAAGAGAAACAGAAACCCTCTTTAAACAGGGCAAGAAAGGAAGTTAATTCAGAAACAAATGATCCCGTGCAGTAAGAAAAAGTGCCCAGCAGAGGTAATCAGCTAGCCAGCCTTTTCCTGTCCTGATGCAGAACAACAATGACACTTCTTGTTCTCATCCACTGCACATAAATCTTCCTTCGTGGAGCAGCTCCAGGCACAAACTTTCAGAAACCAGAATCTGCAAGTGAGGAATGAAGCTGTGGCCAGCAAGCCAGCTCACCCGCAGCTTGGCACAGAGCTGGCACAGCAACAAAGGTGCTCCAAGCTGGATCATTTTGGGCTGGCAAATGCACTTTGCTGGGCTCCAGAAAGACCCATCCTCTCTAGCAGTTAAGCTTTCTAGGGGACAGCATTTCCTATGGGTCAGAGACACCTCATCCTCTCTGTACAGATGCTGCAGGCACTGAAATGAGTCATCCTTCTCCCCAACAGACCCTCCTGGGGATCCATATTCCATATGGAATTTGAGAACATCTTTTCCTAATGCAGCACCTGCAAGAGCTTCAGCTCTCCAGCATAACCTGTGAGAGCCCAGTAAGGGTGGCCAGGCACTTAAAAGGAAATGAATCAGCTCTTTGAACCCAAAGAACACTTCAGATAGACGATGGTGATGATTTTGGAGAAGAGGCTCTTGTAAACAAGACTCCATATTTTGTAACCATAAATCTGAAGGACAATATTTGTTTTAAGCAGCTGAACTGTTTAACTCCCCGTAGCACCCAATTTAGGTCTTTGAAAGAGAGGGCAATATTCTGAGGAATACACAGTAACTGAAGGACTATACTTGAAATCTATTCGACATCTGAATCAGAAGGAGCATGGCTTTTCTATAAACCCACAAACCTCTGGGTCTACACAAATCCTTAAAACCTGGAACAGGCTTTGCATTACTTATGCTACTAATGGATCTCTCTACGAGCTTCGCACAACCATCATGCATTGCATCTGAGAAGTTACTACCCAGAAGTTATTCTATTGGGCCAGCAGTGTTGCTTGATATTCAACACAACCTCGCAATACCTGGTTTTGAAAACCTGAGTTTTCCTGAGTTAAACTCCTCCACATGAATCATTGCAATGACATTCTATATGAGAGTAAGCGATTTTATAGCAACACAGAGCACACTCAAACCACTAAACCACTCTTTGCTTGCAGAAAGGCTTTTTTTGCTCTGCTTTGCCTGTTAAAACAGCTTTAGCAAACCAGTTTAATGCACTGAAAATATGTCGTTCACCAACCTATGTGCCTCAGCAATGCAGCTAAAGGATACTGCTCTTCAACTGCTCAATCCAGACGATGAAGCAGCTTGCTTTCTCATTTTTACTAAAGATTCAGCTTTGGAAGAAAGCAATTATATGTACCTGCTGGTGAGAAGAATATAGCCTGGAAGTTGTGGAATTCCACTCAGCTCAGGGAGCATTTGTTCAGTAACACATACAGCTGGTGTTTCTCCTAGAGGACTTCAAGGAGACATCTACCAGCAGTCAGTTAAAAGCTACTTTAACATTCTTAGCATTACGTTTCACTCATTAGAAGTGAAAAAATAGTTTAAAGTAGGCATTTGCATCTTTATATGCCAGAGAGTGAAAAAACCAGGTGTGACAGGACTTAGCTTGTGATGAGAGCTACTTTCCCATATACCCTCCCCACTGGATAAGGGTACAGGCGTTCACTGAGCTTTTTCAGCTACAAAAACGTGCAACACCAAAACCAGTAACTTTCACAAAGGGCTTCGTCCCTATCTTTCATGATCCAGACATGCAAAGCATCCGGTTTAACTGCTCCAGACTCTGGATCATGGTAGGTCTGGGTGGTTCATAAAGAACTCTGATCACCCTCTTCCTGGTGCATCTACCTGCAGCAATCATGGCATGCTGGAAGAGTACCAAAGTACATCTCTAGGCTCCTACCAACAGCAGAGCTTTCTCATGTTAAATAACTGAGTAAGTCTGAAGATAACAGTTCAGCACTTCCCAATTCTGGGACAGGTTTGGTTATCCCTCATCCCAGGTTCTCTAATGAAACAATCAACCAGCAGCTTCACAGTGGAGCTGCAAGAGATCTCAATGCCAGGTCATGTCTTGCTGTTCTGGCAAGTATCATGAGTAGGAAGAAGAAAGAATTGTGTCCATGGTTTCCAAGGTAAGAGATCCTGTCCTTGACTGGTGAAGCTCACTTGTACTCTGAAGTTTGTTACTAATCTGTAACTCTGAAGCTTGCTTCCCAGTTAGGAAACCATGACGTACACAAATACATAGCAATTCTTCCTAAGCTGAACACTGCTGGTTAGCGGAGTGTGCAGGACTGTGCTACAGTCTCAGCTACATGGAATTCCACTGAAGGAGCCTCAAGGTTTCCATAAACTTATGTTCCCTGGTATGGCTTCAGCAAGAGCAGGTTTCGGTCATGCCTGACAATAAAAGCCAATTGTGGATCAGAAGCCAGCTGTTTCCCTGGGCTTCAGTGGAACATTCAAACCTTGAGATCTTCAATTACTCAACAGTTTGTTCTGTCATGTGGCTATAGCCCAGATCCATACAGTACATCTGACCTTGCTGGTGGTTCACTAGACCTGAAACTATCAGGAAAGAATCAATTCCAACAGAAGCAGAACAGCTATTTCACCCTTTCCCCATCACTCTTTCCACTGAAGATAACTCAGTTGAAGCGCAGCCCTTTCTCCAGCACAGAAGAGAGAGGGAACCAAAGTGTCACGTCCTTTAGGAATGCTCTTTCGCAGCCAGGCTCTGCACAATTCTGCAAATCCTACACAAGTCTTGTCTTCCTTTTCCCCCTTGAAATCAGTGCAGAAGCAACACTGCCAAAACCATATCTCTGAGCTGCTCTTCTTCGTTAATATAATCCCAGACCAACACTCAAGCCTGTCTCATCCACTAGGAATAACAAGCTGGTTAAGGTGCACAAAACCCAGCGGCACTGGTTTAAAATCCAGCCAAGCGTATAGACTAAATGCAAGAATGAAGAACAACAGATATCTTAAAGCTTCTCCCCGCTCTTTTCGTCAACAAATTCCTTTTACTTCAGAGCTTTGGAAATCATTTTGCAATCTGACTTCAAGAAAAATGTGAGATCTAAAAATATGGTTCACAATCTGTTGCACAATAGCTACAGCCATAATACCGTGCAGTAATTAGATAATTATAGTTAATAACTCATCACTGCTTTCCCACCACTTTCTTCGCCCTCTTCAGAGTAACAATAGGAAGAAACAAGGAAAGTTTTGCACAAGACACCTTCAGGCTGTAAGCTTAGTTTTCAAATCATGTCTTGTCATGGAAGCTAGTATTACTCACATGGATGCATTTAAAGCTTTGGCACACTTTCTACAGAGAGGCTGAACCTACCCTTTTCAGTTTTATGTATATAATCACAGCATTTGTATCATGATCTCTAGAAATGCTTTGTTATTAAGTCAACGCTCTCCAAAGCCCTCCATAGAGCCATGTCACATGCCACAGTAGAAACTTCCACCCTCCACCCTTCCTAGAGTAGGATGTACATAACCTTGTTGCCACTCTGCTACCTGCGGCATCTGAAGTGGGCAAAACTACTCCAAAGACTCTTTGTTGATCAATATGGAAAGACCATCTTACTGTATGAACTCTTCCTAGTTTGTGCAGGCTGCTCTGTGCATACCAGGTATAAGAGTAGAGCCAACAGTAGCACATGTAACATAGCCATTATCCAGTTCACTCACAAAGAACAGAGCCCTGATATGCAAGTTCCCTTTTTACATAGAGACTATATCCTTGTCTTTAAGGAGTAAGAAACAAGGGTGGATTTTTTTTGTCGCTTCTTGGTCACTTTTTAGTCTTTTTATCTTTTAAATCATCTATTTCCAAGGCAGAATACACATTTTTTCCCAGCCATAAGCAAAGGGTAGGAGAAGAACTGATAGTAGAAGGAAAACTATTGTGACAGTTGTCCTGGCAAACTGGCTGTGAAGGCTAAAATATGTGCATGCACTCCCCAAGCCTCTAGGCCCCTATCCAACATATCCTAGTAATTTCTCTAGGAATTAACATCTTTCTTGACAATTCAGCTTAGAGACTGCATATGCATAAAGCAACAGACAGAAGTCAAACTGCAATGGCTTCGGTTGGCTCGGTGACTCAGGTTCTGGCAGGGAAGAATGGGCAAGCCAAATTGTGAAGGGACAGTTTGGCTTGCCCAACATGCTTGATTTGGAGACAATAGTTTCAAACCCCACTTTTGGTCAAGTGGAAGCTGGGGTGAAGCCACCATGTCTCATAAATCCCAGGTGACAGAGTCCTTACTGTCTTAAGTGTCTGCTCCAATGGTTAGCAGCGTTGACAATTAATCAGCGCCTGAATTAATTGCCAGACAAAGTAATCACTCTCTAAATAGTGCCAGTATTTCTGACTTCAATTTTCAGTTACAAAATTGAGATGTTCTCATCAAAGGACCTACGAAATCTTTTGGTACGAGTTCCCAGACTTAGGCAGGCTCAGTAGTCCATCACCCAGTCTGCTTGTCCCTTTCAGAAGTTCCTCTCATTAACATTTCTCAGTAATTAGGATTTTCTGGCTTGAATTTATTTTCAGCATTCTTAGCTTGTTAACACCAGATTTCTATAGCATCCAAGAGTTTAATGGCCTGTAGAGACTGTGGTGACCTCTGCCTAGGCTACTGCTTCTCCAAGAGGAGCATCCCAATGCAGAGACTGAGATCCCACAGGGTGGATGAAGAGGGCATCACCGTCCTGACCTACAAGGACACATTCTGAAGCATTTTTCTTCCCAGCAGTAGCAAAAGTGACCAGTTTTGAGCAACCAGAGCATTCTGTTAATCTAACCCAAGTACTTACATGATACAGAGCCAGGACTGCTGATACTGCACCCCTGTGACTGTCGCTGTGACCCCTTGAATTGTATCTGATAAGAGGTGAACTAGGAGGAGAAGAGAGGGAAACATTACAGACTGTTTGGTTTGTCACTGCAAATAACATTTTCTCTCAAATGGAAGCTGAGTACTAATACAAAGCACACTTATCTGCACAGTGGATTGATGCAAGGGCAGGGGGTGACAACAAAGGTGGAAACATTTGTCCTGATGCTTTTGAATTCTGCCCTTAAGCTATTTACAGCTTGGAAAGGCAGCAGTTTGCTCCTCCCAGCATCAACCTACTGCAATATTAGGCTATTAGATTAGCATTATTCAACACACGCAACACAGAGACAGGACTGGAAGAGGCATCTTCTGAATCCCCTGCCATCTCACCCCCTCTTCCCATCTACTGTTCTTATTTTATGGCACTGCTTAGTTTTGTTTTATTGGCAGAAAGCCTAAATTAAAGAGATCATAAATGCAAAGCTTTAAGATAGGTAGCAAGAAGTAACCAAAGCATGAACATGCTTACTACATGCTCAGGACTTGACATATCTGTTAAACAAATTCACTCAGGCTGTGACAGTTACATTTGAGGTGCGATGTACATGTTTGTATATTCGCTCCTGTTGAGTCTGAAACATCATGGGTGCCTACAGAGAAATAACGCTTGGTTAAGCTTCTTTACATCTTGGGCTAAAAGGTAGTTTTTTAGACTATGCTATGACATTTGCTGATAGCTTAAGGTAACATATTTCACAACATTGGCTACAGCTGCCCCACTTGAGTTTCTGGAGGAAAATAAAGTTCTTCTTGTCCCTTCCAGTGGGTAGCAAAATGAAGGCTCAGCCTTCCCCAACCAATTGCTCATCCAAAGCAGGCAAAATTCCCCAGCCTGTGTGAATTCAGATGGAAACACAATCACAAGGCAAAGGAGCCATTTCTGAAGAGACACCATCAAGTGTCTCTGTGCTGAAGAGCACTGCAAACTTGCCTGAGGACAAGCACACCGAATGGGTCCAAACAGACAAGACAATCCAGTGGGTAAACTTCTCACCCCAGAGAACACCACTACGTGTTATCTTAATGAAATAGGGACTCCATCAAAACATAAAAGCCCTGGAGACATGAGACCCTTCAGTCTAAATGACATGGAAAAATAAGCCCCCCCATATCACATGCAACATGCAGGGCTGGGGACCACACAGTATTGAGTGTTCAACACACCACCAATGGAAAGGACAACAACTTAACAGTAACCCATAGGCAAAAGCAAGTCAAGAGTTGGTTACCATTCCCTTCTCGTGGGGTCCCTGAATCTGTGAATAAAGTGCTCATGATTTTTTCAAAGTTGCAGCTTGGCTCCATGTTCTCAGGATCTTCAGCAAAGTGCTTCAGCATCTCTCGAAGAACATCATCCAAGGAGGTGGCCGTTTCATCAAGGATGATGCTGGCTCTGGCCAAGAACCCATCCAGGTCTCTGTGGGCTCTGACTTCCTCCTCAAAATTCTTTAATTTCAGATACTGTGTTAAGAAGAGGTCAGAGCATTAGACAGAGACATGCAAGACCTAACAGCAAAGGCCTAGCATCTGTGCGGTTCACAAGCAGTTTTGCTGATGTTACTGCCACCCAACCAGTGATTCTGGAATCAGCCTGACCATTCAGATCACATTATAGAAGAAAAGGTGGTTTGTGCATTAATACATTGAAGGCCTACATTTTCAAGGCTTATTCTAACACAGTACCCATAGGCAAATACCTAGACACTATTAATTCTGCTTTCTACGTCAGGGTATAAAAAACATCAGGGTTTTTTTGCCTAGGATAAAACACATAAGGTAGCCTAAAAGAAAAATGCCTAAAGGTAGCATTTAAAATCCTCTTCAGGTTTAAATAATTCAGGAGGTTCACAGAAATGTAGAAGTTATTTGGAAGGAAACTGAGCTCAGTAGCATGAAAAATTACCAGCATGCATCTCAATGCAATCTAACCCAGTTCTGCTCAAACTGGGAACCATTTCTCCCCAGTGCCCCAAGTTGGGGAGCCTGGAATGGGAGATGTCGTCTTCTTTTGTATGTAACGTATAGCTTTGAATCAAATAAAGAAGGGCAGCAGACAGAGGCTGAAACTGTCTCAGCTCTTTGCTGGTTCCCTCTATTGTACCAGGTTCATTTGCCTTCAGATGGAAGAAACACCCATGCTGTATTACAGAATCTCAACTCCTTTCTGTATGTGTCAGCTGTGAAGTTTGTTAATTGAATGATCAAAATGCAAATGCACTTTTCCCATTTCACAGTCCTTGGAAATCCACACATGGAATTAGCACTCACAGTGCTGGTCAGGAAGGACTGACAGTTCTGGCCTCTCCTTCAACAGCTTAAGACTGAGTGAGGAAATGGGAACTGTACTTTGTTATATGGATCTTCCTTCCGACGGGAAAGCAGCCAGGCTTGAATTCATGATGCTGAGGACCAGATTGTCAAGATACATTTAAACCTCAGCTCCCCTTAAGCTCAGTAACAAGCTCTGAATTGCTTTCACAAATCTGTCGCCAGGTTGCCTTCACAACCTGGACCTTGGCACATTCTCCCCCACGTTAGAGGGCCACCCCTAAGTCTGACTCATGGATCCCCTCCTCTCACAGGTACCCTCTCTACCTTTTCCATTTATAGCCTAGACACAGGGAAAAAAATGCTAACATCTCACTAATTACTGTAATTATCACAGCAACTATCAAGTTGTCAGTACACATCCATTGCAATTAGCACTGTTTTACTTTGCATCAATCACTTCTTACACAGCATTCTCGAGAGGGAGGATTCTCTGAAGTATTTCAGCTCCCACCCCCAAGGCTTTGTTACCATCTGCTCTTAGGAGAGGAGACAGTGACACAGCTTCATTAAATTCCACCTAAAAGAGACCATATAACTGCAAGTGGCCAAGTCAATCTCAAATTATCACAGCATGAGAGCAGATTAAAACACCTATCACCATCTGTAACACTGGTGTTCATGGGGTCACCGTATGACCAGCAACCACCTCCCAAAGATAACCCATTTTGGTTTGTCTGGCAGAGTCCAAACTAGGCTTTAGGTTCAAAGAGCAAAGAGGCCAAATGACCTAGACAGGATTTAACAAGGTGGATGGCAGAGGAGATAACCTTCCTGATGCCTCCATGGGTAAGAGCATCAGGAGTGCCAGGGGGAAAGAGTGGCTTCATGACACCCACTTCTCCCAGGCATGAGAGAAGCCACCAGAAACAGAACACTGGAAGGAGAAAGTTGAGGGATAGCTGAGGGAGAACAGAAATGAATCAAAGGCATTCAGAAGAGGGCTATTATCTGCCCACATCATCTCAATCATTTCTGATCCTCCAGCAAGCTGTGTGTGACAGCATCATTTGCTTGTTGTGGCAGGACAGCCCTGTCAGCAGCTTACTGCAAGTCATAAGGATGAGGCTCCAGCTCTGCCACAGGCTTCAGGCAATGCCTTGGGTAAGTAATTTTCCATGCTACAACCTTATCCTCCTGTTTTATTCCCCTGCTCCTTTACAGGAAATAGGGGCAATATCCATCCTTGTCATCATTCCCATAACATTGGGGAAGACATACTTATTTAACATTACAAGGCAACTACCATGGAAGAATACAAATGCATCACACACACACACACCCCCCCCACAAGACAACCCAAAATCAAATGAGTGGGAGAACTGGTACAGCAACACCTCAGAGATAGCTCAGAAAGAACTGTTCCAGTCAGGACACTGGTGGTTTCAGGAGACAGTAATGACTGCTCCTTCACAAGTATTTTTTAGGTAGATAGTTAAGTCACACCAGGATACCTGATACTGGAAACTTGATGCTGGAAACCACTTAGAAAGAAACCCAAGACAGCTACCCAAAAGCCATTTTAATAACACTGAGTATCCTTGATTGCAAAGCTGCACATTGCATAGCAACAAGAACAGAGGCTGTTGGCTCAAAGAGGATCACATTGAAACAGCCACCACCAACTTTAGGCATGTCTCTTGGCCAAAGTCACACACTATCTGTGCAAAAAAGAGCTCTCAGTGCTCACCAAGAAGGTCTAAAATGCAAGTTATCTGCTGGTTGGCTGTTCTGAAGACCACCTCCACTTACAGACACTGCAAGAACCTTACAGAAAGAGGTATCCTAAAACCATGTTGTCCCAGGCAGAGCTCTACCTGTGCTATTGCTGTGACAACTTGGGCAAACTTGCTCAGAAACACACCATGATAGTAATTAAATAGTTCAGATCACATCAATGAGCTACTCCTTATTTATGCCTACCAAGTGCCATGCTGGACAGCAACATTGCCTGAGGCACAGATTGCCCTTCCAGCACTCCTCAAGGGACACAAGTACCAGGGGCTACTACCAGACACAGGGACAATCTAGCAGGGAAACATCTCTAGACAAAGCTTCTGACTTGACCACTGTTTTTGCTAGCAGTTCCCTCTTCACAGACACTTGAAGCCATCTCCTGTCTCACTCAGGTACCAATTTCCTTTGCATCTAAAGCACAAAATATCCACTCATCCTGCCTGGAGGCAAAACCTGGTAATAGCATCTTCATAGACTCATAGAATAGTTAGGGTTGGAAAGGACCTTAAGATCATCCAGTTCCAATACCCCTACCATAAGCAGGGACGCCTCCCAAACCCTGCTAAACCATGCTAGCTTCCTGGTATCTGTTGTTCAACAGCTCACTACAATGCTCAAGCATGAACCCTAGGCCAGAAAAAGCAGGAATCCTGCAGCTCTGAAAAGGAAAATTAGAACAGAAGCAACACTTCTGTGCTAGCAGTTTTAAAGTATTTCTTAAGGGAGGCAGATCCTGCACTGGGGGTTAGAATTTGCACTTGAAGTGATTAGGTTCTTAGGTTACTTTTCAATCAAGTGTATACCGCTCAGAACCAGAGCACTAGTATTAGACAAGTCAGTGACAATGACATTTTCATTCCAGAACACAGAATAACTGATTGTCACTTCCATGGCTTAATAGCAAACAAGGTTTAATTTCTTTTTGATGGTGGTGGGCTTGTTTTGGGGTTTTGGGGGGTTTGGTTTGGGTTTAACTTAGGGGGAGAAAGGTTTCATCTACTGAAGCCATCACACATATTCCTCCCTCTATTAACTCAGGCCACTTAAATACCTTTTTTAGGATTTCAGCTTAGAGGCCTACAAGCAAAGCAGAGCTAAAGAGCTCTGTGTGATTCCCTAAAAAGCCCCCAAGGCTTTGGTACATAGATTTCAGAACCCAAGGTAACAACCTTCAATGAAGCTTGCAATATGATTTACCAGGACCAGTGATGCTACAAGTTCTCAAGGCAGGCAGCCAGCCCCTCCAACCAACAGATGAGGCAAGACTCAAGACAACTCAAAGCTTCACAACCCCAAAGACTCCATGTGGTATTAAATATCAACCCACTTCCTCCCTGCATACTTTGTGTGCTTTCATAGTCAGAGGTTTGTAATAACAGAGCTTATATGAGGGGTTCTTTTTCACTTTCACCTTATTGTTATTGAGTTACAGTCTCGAGAGCAAGTGTAAACTAAGCATTGTTTCCTAATTGTCCTCCTAGACTGTGTGTTTCCAGGGAATTCACTCCTGCTGAACCTCATGAAGGCAGACCTGATTAGCTGGAATAAACAGGAAACCAAAATCACAGCAATGTCTATTGGGTGTTTCTGCTTTTCGGCTCAAGAGGAGCTCAGCAGCCTGAATCTCTATGGTGTATGCTTGGATCCCTTCGCAGGCAGCTGCAGAAGAGAAAGTGATGAATTAACACATCAAGGAACTGTCTCAGACAAAAAGCAGTGGAACAATCAGAATTACAGAGAAACTGGAGAATGGGCAGCACAGGGCTTGTTAGGTTTAAAGAAAGAGGAATTCAAAGAAAACGGCAGTAACTTGCCTTCTGTCTAGGCCAGTAACAAACATCTCCCCACTCCCACGAAGTGTTTTAAGGTCATTTTCTCTGCTTCAAGATGATGGAAGAATAAACTGACCATGCAGCATCCCTACTTACCTTCCTTGATGTGTGCAGTAACACGCAGCCAGCACTTTCATTTTCATCTGGAAAAGGGAAAAATAAAATCCAATCAGAACAGTGTTGCTATCGCAGGGACCTGACAGGCAGCAGGAACCAAGCAGAAGGCTCAGAATGAGGTGAAGTATCACTCTTTTGGCAGAGGGTGATCTCTAGAGCAAAGCAGACATTCAAGTTTTACAACCTTTCCCATTTTGGAAGTGTAAACCAATCGCAGAAGCAGCATTTAGCACTATCTGATTCGTAGGGGGGTGTCTATTGCAACTTTGGGGGGGGGGGGGGGGTGTTTTTTCTCTTCTCTACCCTA
>NDXB01004004.1:45934-56976 GCA_002631895.1 Agapornis roseicollis
GGGGGGGTTATTTTTACTCTTCTCTTCCCTATCCCCTTCCTCCCAAACCCAACTAACTCCTAATCCTTTAGGTAATCATTTAATCCAATGCATCGTTGTTTGATAGATTGAGGCTAAGATTGCATGAGTCATGCTCGGTTGGAAACCATTCTTGTCCTCCTTAAAGAGTCAACAGTAACACCCGGCACTTCCAAGGGAGCAGGCTGTGAGAGATCACACGCAGAAACTCCGAGATGAGCAAATTAATGTCCTGTCAACTCACCACGCTGCCTCTATAAATCTCAGTGTAAAGCAATGGAGCTCTTGGGAAAGAAAGCTGCTCTTTAGAGACTATTAAGCGTCACTTAACAAGTGGATGAGAGACAGGGGCAGGGGTATACAAGGAAGCTCCCAGTTCAAACTTTCAAGCACCAATGTTAACTGTTTGGGTAGGTATGAAGCTAAAAGACAAATTAAAATCAGCTGGTTTTGCCACAAGGCATTCCATACTGCTTGCATCCAAGGCAGCTTCTCTGTAGCATCATTAGTAGCACAAGCACTGTCTGTGCATCCTTCTCCTTAAGTCCTCATCTTCACCCTCCAAAAAACCCACACAACTGAGCTGCTACCAAAGTAATACATGAAACATGTGAATAGTTGCCATTCAAATGAGCATGGAAAAAACCCACTGAAGAGCAAGAACTTTTCCAGAGGCCAAGCTGTGGAAAAGTACAGAGATTTAACACAGGGTTACAGCTACTCAGATGAGGGTTTTGCTCCCTTTCCAGATCTGGACTTCCAAATCCTAACCCATAAGAACTGCTGCAATCCCTTTTCACATGCTGAACACACACACACAGAGGCACCTTCAAGCCCAGCCCTTGTACTCTCCAAAATATAAGCTGATTGAGGATGCAATTCACATGACACCACCAGAACTCAAAACCAACCCAATTACTTTCTGCACAGAGAAAGCTGCTTTAACCAACACCATCACTGATCAAACAGGAATTCAAGTCATGCCCACGGTAGGGTTAAAAGGCTGCAACTCAAACTGGGAGCAGATTTGACTGCAGTAGAGAAGAGGATTCATCTCCCTTACCTCCCACTAAACAAAATAAGCCAGTTGAGAGGCTTTGGTTAGACTGCCCAACTTTGGAAGAAGTTGGGTGAAGTCGGATGCTGTACATGCGATTAAAACCATCACTTAACTAGACAAGTCTGCTGGTGCAATGGTCCCAACTATTACTGTGCTTTTGATGCATCTTTTGGAAAACACAAGCTGTTTCATCTAAAGAATGCTATTTATTATTAAAAAGCAAGCACCCAAATAAACCAAAAACATCAAGCATTTTCCCTAGGCTCTTATATTTGTAGTTCTCCATGGCTTACTTACTCAACTTACAGCCTAATTATACATGCAGAAGTATGCTGGAAAATTTGGAAGCCATAAATATTCAGTGAGGAGAAAACATGTTTTGTTTTTTTGGCTCTTGCAAGAAATAGTTTTATAGAGACAAAAACATACCCCCAACCCTGAACAATGGCAAGCATGTGCTAAAGAGATATCTGCATATCTGCAGTCTGTTCTTACTGATGCCTGCAAACCCAACAGAAAATCATGCTGTCCTTTTATCACGCAGCAACTCTTGGTTCCTCTTATCAGTGTCAAGCATGTCTCGGTCTTCTCTACTGACAGCTCTCTCAGGTACTCATCTCAGATGTGCACCGAATGCTGTTTTATCAACACAAGCAAAACCATCTAGTTACATTTGTTGGACTAGGATCTTTCAAGCTTCTCAAAAAGCTGTTCTGGGTATGGAGGTGATGCTTCGGAGCCTCATTCATCATTTCATCCAAGCGACATGCCACTCGGACTTGATCCACAGAAAGAAGACAGCTGGATACAGCCATGCCAGTTCTGGGTTGTTATCATGAAGGCCCACTGCAGTGCTATAACATTACTCAGGGACAGTAGCAAATCTACTGGAACATGAAAAATAGGAGGAAAACACACACAGACTTGCAAGTGCTCTCCTACCTCGCTTATGAGCCACCCATTTACTTACTGTGGGGGAACCCATTAGGCAATATGGGATAAAACCTTGGCAGCACTCAAGGCCAGGTTGGATGGGGCTTGGAGCAAGCTGCTCTAGTGGAAGGGTCCCTGCCCATGGCAGTGGGGTTAGAACGGGATGATGTTAAGGTCCTTTCCAACCCAAACTATTCTATGATGTTCCATGACACATCCACCCGCAGATAGCTTGGCTAAAGCCCAAGACCAACCAACATTAGCCTTTCACCCATTTTCTCCTCCTTCAAAGCACTATTATTGCTTCCTTCCAGTTATGGAGGAGCTGAAAAGATGCAACACCCTAGAGCCTTGCCCTTCTGTGAAGGAGCCAGCCCTTCATGAGGACAAAATAAATACAGAAAGCCATGAATCCACCCTCTACAACAAAGAAGAAACTATCCATTAATCATCAGTTACATCTCACTACAAGGAGTAACAACGAGAATTCACACCTGAATGTCAGGATTAAGCGTACTTAAACAGAAAGAAGAGGTCAGAGCCACGAAAACTTTTCACTTCTATTTTTATGGTCCTCCTTGCAGGACAAAGCACACTGCAAACCTCTATTTTAGGCAAGCTAGCTAGCGACGGGCATTATTGTCTGTGTCCTCACACACAGTTAAAGGAGAGCTGCCAGGGGTGGCCGACCTTATCTGTTAGGCTGTGCTCCAGGTTCTGCCCAAGGGAAAACCAAAAAGCCAGCAATGCATCTCCAGCATCCCCTGGCAGGCACATCAAGGGCACACTCATATCCCGAATTCCTAGGACGCGTGCACGCAGGCACGCAGCTCTACTCGCAGTGACTCGCTGGGAGTTCACTTCAGTTCTAGCGAAGCTGAGGAGCTGCCAACGTTAGACTTACGCTTGTGGCCTCGTGTCGGCGCATTGAGAGCTCTGCCAAGGCACTGTGGCACGTCTCCATTGTTTTATTTCCCACCATTTGCAGAAAGCACCCATCCACCTTTAAGATGAACAAGGAGGTTTAATATTTGGAAGCAAGAATTGGAGTGGGAAATTTGCTGTATTCCAAAGCAGCTTTATCCACGCTGCCCTTCGAATGACATCCCTAAGAGCAGCCCAGAGAAATTAAATCCCCCTACTTGCATCCCTGGCACCCCCTGGTTAGACAGTGCCATCTTCTATGCAAAGGCAGCCTTGAAAACAAACCCGTTAAAGTCATATGCCAAAGTTGAAGGCTTTTCACCTTGCATTAAGAGATCTCCTTTCACTTAAGATCCCCTTTCCATGCTACAGGTCCCCAGAGCTGCCCTTAACACCTGAGAAGATCCAAAAGTCTTTGGAGTGAAGCCACCACTGCAGTCTTGCAGCATCTTAAGACCATATCTTTCCCTGGGATAAAGGAGTGGAAATTAGACAGCAGGGACATTTTGGCTGTGCAGGTGTCAGTGGACATTACTTTATATCTATATTCACTTCCAAGTGCATCTGCATGGTAAACAGGTTAATAAATCAGAGCAGAATACATTAGCATTTCCATGGTTCTCTCAGAAAAATATCAAGCATCTGGTGTTAAGTGTAAATATTTAAGGTATGGGGAGTTTTAGTATAAAAGAAAAGCTATTTTATCCGGGCTCTCTTCAGGGGTTTGAACAAATCTAAGCTCAACCACTTGTATTGGATGACGTTGCAAGAAGAAAACGATTCTGCTTTTAAAATCAGTTGCCTTAAAAAATAAGAACATCACCACATAGTGTGACAAAAGCTTGTTATGAGCAGTGAAGATACCTCTAACTCATCACAAGCAGGATCTCAAGGGGATCCTCTGCTTTGCTGTCCTGCCATGGTTGTACTGAGTGCAGACTCATCCCCATCAGACCTGAGTAATTTAGTCTAAATGTCACTAGATAAATAACTGTGCCCCACCTATCCCACAACAGGGCAGTGAGCCCAGCTGCGGCAGAAGCCTAAAACCAGCTGGGTTTATCCTTCTTAAACCAAAATCCAGATGGGAATAAGCAACAAGCTGCAAGTTTCTGGAGCAGCCTGCAAAGGAGCAAGCAAGGTGAGAAAGAAAACCTCACCTGAGTAATCCTCAGCACAGACATCACAACAGCTGGAGGGGTGAAGGACTGGCATCTTGCACTGCACTATGGACATCGTGTAGGAGTTAGAAGACAACAGTGCAGACAGACTGACCAGGGCTCTTGTACAGAGCCAGGACAAGATAAGAGTGCTGAGCGCTGTGTCACTTGTCACACGCAACTCCTCAGACACGCAAGCACTGCAAAAACCTCTTATGTGCTTTGTGCTTTTTAAAAGAAAAGCTGCAATAGGTTTCACAGCATCATTAGGGTTGGAAGGAACGTCTGGAGATTATTTGCTCCCTTCCAAGGCAGGGCCACCTAAAGCAGATTACACAGGAACGTGGTCATAGTGGGTTTTGAATGTCGCCAAAGAGGGAGACCCCACAACCCTCCTGGGCAGCCTGTTCCAATGCTCTGCCACCTTTATAGGGAAAGATGTTCTTCCTCATGCTGATGTGAAACTTCTTGTGCTTCAGTTTCTTCGTCCTGTTGCTTGGCACCACTGAAAGGAGTCTGGCACCATTCTCCTGTCACCTACCTTTGAGATCCTGATCTGCATTGATGAGATCCCTGCTCAGTCTGCTCTTCTTCAGACCAGAGACTCAGCTTCAGCAATCGCTCCTCCCAGTAGAGATTCTCCATGGAGAGATCCCCCTTAACCATCCTTGTGGCCTCAGCTGGAGCCTCTCCAGTAGGTCTTTGTCTTTCTTGAACTGAGGAGGCCAGACCTGGACCCAGCGCTCCAGATGTGGGCTCATCAGAATGAAGTTGAAGGGGAAGATCACCTCCCTCAACCTGCTGCCACACTCCTTCTGGTACACCCCAGGATACAATTGTGCCCCCAGTTGCCAGGACAGGGTACTTAAAAACCCAGGAGAAGCTGCCCCAAGGCAAACTCAAGGTAAAGCACCTAAAAGGAAGAACACTGCCTTTGTGCAGAGCCACTCGTGCTACCCAACCCCCACTCACACACATACACCTCCCTTGGCTTTGTGAGCACCACTTTGAAAACACCCTCATCAGGAAATTTGGAGGGAGGTCATCTCCCCCCCTACAACACAACCAGCATATCCACTTTCCATTAGAGTATAGGAAGCTTCAGGAGCCCAACATCCCACGCTGACATCAAACTGCTAAAACAGGAGTTATCAGATGGAACGCGTGGGTCAGCATTGTGCCTTGAGACATAAAAAGGACCTTGGTATTAATGTGAGGAAATGTGACTATTGTGTGCAGAATGATACCCATTCAGGCCCAGACCACTTGTCTCTGGACGCTACTCTCTCTGGAATATCCTTGGCGCCAGCATCTAGCATTTCTCCTCATCCCCTTAAAGAATAAAGTCACCTCAGCAGGGGCTGGGCCAGGAGTTAGAGCACAGTGTTTTGCTCGGAGCAGCAGCGTCGGGCGTGCACGTGTGTGCCTCTGGAGTGGATTACAGGAAGCTGTTGATTCTCCGTATCTAAGGCATGATCAATTGTCCAGAGGGTGGAACAGGCTTTAATTTCTCATGAAGCGTAAATCGTGTTCCGTTATTTCCCCCCCAACACACCCTGACAAAGCCACATCCTGCTTTCCAATTGGCTTCTCACTGCTATCAGGACTTTGCTTTCTCCCCCCCCACAAAAGAAACTGCTTCAGGCACCTCTCTGCAGCTAAACCCACTGGTACAAGCATCAGCTATAAGTGACAATGCATAGTGCAAAAGTCAAGCAGCTACAGCCCCACAAATCCCTGCTAAGTTGTGCTCCTGTGCAAACACCTCTACTGCAATCTGGTAAAAGCAGGTGATGCACAGTTTTCAAGGCCCAAGCTACAAGAATGAGGTGCAAACAATTGTTTTTAACCCCAAAACTGCAAGAATAAGGTCCAAACGGTGAGAATATTTGCCTGGCTGATTAATGGGGCTGCCAAGCAGACAAGAACACTGCGACTGATAGCAAGGCTGTGGCTGTATACATTTCACAGACCTACTGCAACAAATGAGGCTTGCCTTGCCTGTCCGCCAACTTTAAGGCTTAACCTAAACCGAAACGCTGGCTATAAAACCCTGCGAATGAATACAAGTGTGCTACAGATAAAGCAGCAAGTGGTTGAAATCACTAGTTTGATGTTTCTGTGACAAGCTGAAGGGATGCAGGTACATACACTTGCAGCCCAGGCTCCAGAGGGATTTATGCAAAAACCCATGTGTAAAATACAAAGAGAGACAGTCAAATTGACATCCAGATAGCAGTAGGACAGAAGGGTTAATACACTTCTAGCTTATGCAAGATAATGGGAAAGCAGTTGTACAGCCATCCCCACAAACGCAGACTCACCTTCATGTTGAAGCTGCCAACATTCACTGAAAACACAAGTATTATCACCAAAACCTAAGCTAGAAAGATGAGAGACCAAAGAGAACAAAAAGTGCTTTTCATCAGCTACTGCAAAGAAGCAACAAAACACCCAGGAGAAGGGACCCAAGTGTTTAAGAAGCATTAGTGCCTAGGCATCTGCACTGATTTTGGCCCAATATTCTATGCAACTGCAGCCAGTATTCATTAAGAATGAGACAGGCCATACCTTAAACCCTAGGTTTCTTCAAGCTCTCCTGTTTTATACCCAGCTGCGTGCAGAGCCCATTTTATGACAATGGTTAATTGTCACAGTTTTATGGGCCGTGCTATGTTTTGTTGGCTCAACATTTAATCCCACACAGTGATCCCTTTAAAACAGAATTATAGTAAAGTGCATCCAATTATGTTCATAAGCAAGCTGAACATACATCATACAGAGACTAACAGCTTGACAGGATGATGGCAGAGCTGTCACTGCATCTGTAATTCCACTTAGGTTGCCTGCCAGCACCCAGACCCTGGGGTACCAGCTTATCCTCTCCCCAGATGGGACTTTTTGGATCATTCAGCCCAACACTAAGGTGAGCAGCAACCTCACAGCCGCTTGCTGGAATAGGTCTCAATCAGGAGAGAATTTGGATACCACCTTCAGCCAAGAAACCCAACAGTGATGCCTGGAACATGCACAGAGCCTCACAGATACCACATTTATCTTGTTTCAAGTCACCCTAGAGGATTTTCCTGCTGGAGATTTAGCAAATGTATTTCATGCAGCAAGTACATGGGACACTAGGGAGCAAATCAACAAAAGCAGCCCTGGAGAGCCCTTTTTGTAGGTCCATCTTTGCCCAAGCCCCAGGAGGTGTTGCATGACACAACAGCACAATACCAAGGTCTCTGGCACACGGAAACCTTTCAGCTCAACAGAGGTTTCAGCCAGCTTGGAGACAGCAAGAAAATGAGATGGGAATGGAAAGATGTCATTCCCACATTTGTTTTTCCTCTGTGTTTAAGGTGCACCAGAGGATCTTGTAGGATGCTGGTGCACTAGGTCCCTTAAGGGTTGGAAATGAGGTGTTTAGGGGATGCTGCATTGACAGGACAAAACTTGCTCTCTTTTCAGCTTGCTGGAGACAAGCACTGCAAGTGCACAGCTCCACAGTTCTGATCCAGGAATGCAAAAGCTTGAGTACAAAACTCCCAGAGAGCAGCAGCAATGCAGGGGCATTTTTGGAAAGCATCCCCTTGCAGAGCTCAATCAGGAACACCACGCTCCCAGGCATACCTTGGCCATGGCATAGTTAAACCTTATTTCTAAGAAGGGCTTAGGAAGGTTCTGAAGAGGGTCTTTTTGCAGCAGGTCAGGCTACTTTCATTAGAAGAGCTTAAGGGGNGAGCAAATGTATTTCATGCAGCAAGTACATGGGACACTAGGGAGCAAATCAACAAAAGCAGCCCTGGAGAGCCCTTTTTGTAGGTCCATCTTTGCCCAAGCCCCAGGAGGTGTTGCATGACACAACAGCACAATACCAAGGTCTCTGGCACACGGAAACCTTTCAGCTCAACAGAGGTTTCAGCCAGCTTGGAGACAGCAAGAAAATGAGATGGGAATGGAAAGATGTCATTCCCACATTTGTTTTTCCTCTGTGTTTAAGGTGCACCAGAGGATCTTGTAGGATGCTGGTGCACTAGGTCCCTTAAGGGTTGGAAATGAGGTGTTTAGGGGATGCTGCATTGACAGGACAAAACTTGCTCTCTTTTCAGCTTGCTGGAGACAAGCACTGCAAGTGCACAGCTCCACAGTTCTGATCCAGGAATGCAAAAGCTTGAGTACAAAACTCCCAGAGAGCAGCAGCAATGCAGGGGCATTTTTGGAAAGCATCCCCTTGCAGAGCTCAATCAGGAACACCACGCTCCCAGGCATACCTTGGCCATGGCATAGTTAAACCTTATTTCTAAGAAGGGCTTAGGAAGGTTCTGAAGAGGGTCTTTTTGCAGCAGGTCAGGCTACTTTCATTAGAAGAGCTTAAGGGGCTCCTCTCAGCCACTTTCAACCATCTCAGAAGTCAGCTTTCCAGGAGAATCAACTTAACTCTCTACAGCCAGAGACTGACTTTGTGTGTATATAATCCACTCTGGAAGATGCTTCAGTAAAACTGCTTCTGAGGAACAGCTGACAGCATCGAAGACTCAAACACTTGGGGTCTGAGGAATCCTATTTCTGACAGAGAAGAATTTGGATTCTGGCTACCTGGACGGCTTTAATGTCATGGAAAAGCAGGAAAAATAAATCTCACTTCAGACCTGCTCTTATTGAAAGTCTGCACTTTAGTTCTGCCTGAAGCCCACTTTTAAAACCTGCATTCTCACATTTGTAAAGAGATTCCTGCACATCAGAAGCCCATTTTTCCCTAAAAATGCTAAACATCTCAGCTGAACAACACAACTAATACCACCATCACAAACATCAGTGCTGCAGGGAAATAAGGAAACCTTTTTTTGTCCTTGTTTTGAATAGAAGGGAAAACAATTATCAAAAGCCCAGGAAGACACACAAGGAAAGTCAGCTTCTTCAGACACTGAAGAATCCACAGCACTTGCATTCCTCATCCCAGAACAATGCACCCCACGGCATTAAGCCCAGACTTGCCATAGCAGAGCACAGCTCCCTTTAAACCTTTCCATTAAGATGGCATTTGTAAAATTGCAGGCTTGAAAATTGCTAGATATTATTCCTCAGTTAAAGTCACTGCTCTGATTCAAAAAGCAGACTTCAAGATGGCCAAGCAGAGGTCTGGGCCAGGCCTATTCTGCATCACCATTTCCAATAATCGCTCACTATAGGTCAACTGTAATCTAAATATAACTTAAAGGACTCTCCAACTCCAGAGATAAGCCAGAGCCCTTTCATTTACTATCCAAAATAGTGCCCACACAGGCTCCAGGGTGCCTCCAGCTGCTGGGATGTAACCCAGGCTGCTGCCATGTCCCAGAGCTGCATTTTCCAGCAGCTGCACCACTTAGCACATGCATTACAGAGGATGGTAAATGGTGTGCTAGAGGCAAAAGCAACCTTTAGAGCAAGCACAGGATTTTATCCCTTGATAGAAAGCAGTTTAGGTATCAACACAATTTGTGTTAACCAGGCTTTGCCCTTCACCTTGGGCAAAGCTTCTAAAGGATGCTGGCTTGGCAGGGAGCACACAAAGAGCACAGTTTGGGGCAGAGCACAGTACCACTGCCAACAGTAAAAGCCTTAAAGCCCCTGCTAGATGAAGCACTCCCTGCCGCTTGCTGTCTGATCAGCATTCCTCTACCCCCTCCCAAACCACTGGGCACATAGGAGCAAAGCCACCACTCCAAGCTGACACTGCAGCTCCATGAGGATGACAGCCTTAGGGATGCATGCATTTCTCTGCTGGATTCACCCCCAGCACCACACAGCAGTGCAGGCCCCCCCCACCACAAGCAAACCCTGTCCTCCCTCCCCTGCATGAAGCTTGCAGCAGGTACAGATCCTACTAAAGCGTATTTGGGGGAAGAACTTGGCACATGGACCCTCACCTGGACCAGGTAGTTTGTATTTATAGAGCACAACATGCAATAGCAATGCCCAGACTGCAGACATGGCTGCCTGGCCTCCATCAAGGCTGTCTAACAGGATGGTTATCTCCTCATATTTGCTATCTGCCTCCACACAGCAAGTCTAGGGATTACCTGCCCCCAAGCCAGGGTGATTAACCCCAAAAAGCACAAGCCATAAGCCCCAAAACACCCTCTGGCTTCCCTTCCATTTGCTGTGGAGAGCAGTGACTGCCCCAGGCCATCCATGGCTCCCATTCACCTCCAGCATTGCAATTCAAACATGACCAAAACACCACCAAAATCCTTCAGGAAGCCGCAGAGCAGTGCCTGAATGATCTATAGGGATCACATTTACCACAAAAATCCTTATTTCCCAGCAAGAAATGGCTCTGGAGAGATAGAAATGGCTCTACAGCACCCAGGCAACAACAGTGTCAGGCCCCAAACCTGAGGCCTTGTTACCACAGGAAAGGGGGGAAAGGAGTCAGGACACTTCACGCTGCTGCTCAGCAGGTGGTTTCCTCAGGTTTTCCATGATATCATTCCCAAGTTGCTCAGGGAGGAGCAACCGTGTCCCACAGGACACTTTTGGGGGGGGGGGGGGTGGTGGTACTCACCGGCGGCATTCGGCGGCACCTCGAGGTTAACGTTGACGAAGAAGCGGATGCTGTCCCCCGAGACGACGGTGTTGTTCACGGCGTCGAAGAGCTCCTCGCCCCCCGTCTCCTCCTTGGCCTCGCAGCCATCGTCCATGTCGCACTTGAGGTACCCTGGTGACAGTGACAAGATGGGGAGAGTGGTTAAGGGACAAGGTGGCAGCGCCCGTGTGCTGGTACTGGTTGTTCTGCGGCGGTACCCACTGGTCATGGCTGCAGAGAGGGCTCAGCAGCACTCAGCGCCTCGTGAGGGGCTTCTTTATCCCCTTGTCTGGTGGAGGATCAAAGGGAGAAGCAGTCAGGCTCAGGTGTGGCTCTGAAGGGCTGCTTATGGAGGTGAGACCAAAGGTTTCACCCCCCC
>NDXB01004005.1:0-11346 GCA_002631895.1 Agapornis roseicollis
CATCCCTGGCAGTGTTCAAGGCCAGGTTGGACAGAGTTTTAGGTGACATGGTTTAGTGTGAGGCATCCCTGCCCATGGCAGGGTGTTTGGAACTAGATGATCTTAATGTCCTTTCCAGCCCTAACCATTCTAGGATTCTATGATTCTACAATTCTGTGTTAGGGAACCAGCTGTGTTCAGCACCAAGCAACACCAGCTGCTGCACACAGAGAACACCCAGGCAGTGCCTCAGTGCTGCTGGTGCTGACAGCACATGGGCACCTGCACCCGAATGAGCATACTTAATTCACAATACCTTATATTGCAAAGGAGAAGAATATAAAGGTGCTATGCAGATATATTTACTTTTCAACACCATACACAGTAATGTAATTTTTTTTCACTTTGCATTTAGCCCTACTAGCAATCACATTATGGATATACCCAGACAAGCTAAGCATAAAACACGTAATTAGTATTTTGGGAAATAACATGATTGCACAAGGCTTTGGTTTTACAAGATGTTGGGAAGACAGGCTCTAGGTTTTGTTAAGCTAGCACAAAATTTTTTGTGCCTTCAAAAGCTTAATCTAGATACCTGTATGCTGTGCAATGATATGTATATGTATTTATGAACTACCTTTTAGAATACCTTTCACATATACAACCATGATGAGCTGGGAAGCATGTCAAGAGGCTAAAGCTGAAGCTGTTTCGTGGTAGGAAACTAGACATGATACATTTTCAGTACAGTCACCTCTTGTTTGCTTAGGATAAAAGCAGGTCCAGCATATCTGGTTTATTTTAATAGAAAGGTATCCTGCATGACCAGTTTAATTCTGAAATATCTAAAGAAAAGGTAAAGTAAATATTTCAGCCAATGCATTGGCCAACAGATTACTACTGCCAATGCAAGTGTTATTGAAGTCATTAAAAATTAAATGACAATAAAAGCACTGATTCCTAAAACAGGAAAATATAAAAGCTATAAAATAGTTAAAAGCTGTCTGGCTGGATGGGGGGTGACTAATGAAATGTTTTAATAGAATTACTATGAATTAAGAATATAATAAAAATCATGTATTTGTAGTATTGATATTCCTAAGACTTACAGAGTGATTAAGGAGAGCTGAGAAGCAACCCAGTGCCTGCTTGGTTCAATCTGTAAGGGCAAAGGAACAAGAGCTGGAGACTGGGAACATGTCATTATCGAGACACCTTTACCAAGCAATCAGGAGGAGACACTGATGGCTCTTACCAGGCTTCCCAGCGGGTGGTCTCTTCATGCTCTGATGCACAGGTAGCCACCATACAACCTACAGGCAGCATTACTAAGCTCATTTAAATCCTATTTAAGAGAAAATAGAAGCCACATAAATTGCAATTGTTCCCACTCTCTCTGGAATGATCCCTGGGTAATTCAGCTTACCCCATTAAGCAGAGTTAAGGACTTCCCAATTAAATACAGAAGACTTTTCTTAAAGTACCTTTAAGGATTGTGGGTTTTAGTGTAAAATAATTTCATGGCAATCCCACTGGCAATAAAACTGGCAGAGTCAGTAATTAATTTTATCACATCTGATTACTAAATTAATATTTTCTTATTATAAATACATAATCTAATGAATTCCCATTTAGTAATTCCGCAGACATCTATAACTTTTACTGTTATTCTTCCCTTATTTTATCTAACCACGTATGTGTAAGCTTTGACTGAGTTTCAACTTTGCATATAGGTCTGATCTCAGCTAAGAAGCCGTATTACAGATGTGCAAAGTTGCTCCATTGTTATTGAACTGTTAGTATTTGTTACCTTCATAAGACTCTTTCATTATTCTGTCATCCAGCTGCAAGATGTTTGAAATTAAACCAGGTAGAATCTTCTCTGACTTGTAGCAGTACCTGCTGTCAATGGCAGGTTGAGGGAGCTGATTCTCCCCTTCTACTCCACTTTCACGAGACCCCATCTGGAGCACTGCATTCAGGTCTAGGACCACCCAACATAAAAATGATGTGGATTTGTTGAAGTGAGTCCACAGGAGGGCAAAGAGGATCATAAGGGAGATAGAGCACATCTCTTACGAACACAGACTGAGAAAGCTGGGTTGTTCAGTCTGGAGAAGAGAAGGGAGACCTTATAACAACCAGTAGCTAAAGGGGGACTACGAGAAAAGCGGAGAGGGACTTTTTACAAGGGCATCTAGTGGCAGGACAAGAAGGAATTGCTTTAAACTGAAAGAGGGTAGATTTGGATGAGATCTTAAGAAGAAATTCTTTACTATAAAGTTGGTGAGATACTGGAAGAGGTTGCCCAGAGAAGTTGTGGATGCATCCTCTCTGGCAGTGTTCAAGGCGAGGGTGGATAGGACTTTGAGCAACCTGGCCTAGTGGAAGGTATTCCTGCCCATGTCAGGGGTTTTTGAACTGGATGATATTTAAGGTCCCTTCCAATCCAAACCATTCTATGATTCTATGATTTATTCCAGGAAGAAGAAAGCTGATTTTCTCAGTTTAATTTTAACTGGACAGCCACAACATACACTGAACACAGTAAAGATCCTGTCTGCAAAGGTGTATTGCTTTCTGAGCTCCTTCTGCTTCTGACAAACAAGCTTCCCTTTTATGCACATGCGTAAGCTCATTGATTTAGAGAATCACTGCCAGTATTGCATGACGTCAGAGTCCCATACCATTTCTGCTCTGAGGTTAATTTAGAGCTCCCAGCCACCTGGCTGCTCTCTTTTATTATCAAGTTTTTCAAGCGTATTCCCTGAAGCACCATTCCCAGTCTACCCAGTGGTACAACATGCAGTCACCAAGGCACACTGTATCTGTCAACAAATGCTGGCATTTCTTCCTGGCTTTGCCTCTTTGTTTATCAAGTAATCATTTTCAGTAATAAGGGAGCAGAGTGCAAACATGCTCTTCACTAATTTGCGATGTTTGAACATCTGATTCTTTAACATTGTGAACAGGAAGCACTGATGAGCTTTGTGACTGCACAGTTTGGTTCCAATTAAATTTTTAATGAAAAAAAGTCAGGCCCAACTGTGAGTTGTGTCATAGTTTTGATTTTAGCGGTGCCCTTTTACGTCCCCTAATTTGGCCAGGTTTCTCCCACTGAACATGAATATTGATAGTTGACAAGACAGAAAACATGGAGTGGGGCATGGAGTGTGCCAAGTCTTTCTCAGCTGTCTGCTCAGATTCTATATTTATTATTTTTAGGAGCTGTTGACAGATTGGCAATCAAGCCTATCTTGGGTTTTCAAGTTCATTCAGATCTGTTTTCAGAACGGATATCCCAGGGTGATTGTAAGGCAAAGGAAGCAAAGTGTTGCTTGCACCATCAAGCACAGTGCTTTAAGCTGATAGAAAATGTTTGAAGGTATTTAACTTCTCTGTAGGAGACCACAAAAGTCTTTTGCTTCCTGCCACCAATAAATGCCATGTAGGCCAGTTGCTTTCAAAGCTCCCAATAAAACCCACTGGTGTTGTTTTTAAAGAAACACGTCAGAAGGGATGAAAACTAATTTAAGAAACATTTGCAACAGTGAAAATAGTGCTCAAAGCTAAGGTATTAATGGCAGTAGTCAGGAGCAGCTCCTGATTGCCTGGATTTAAATGGCAATCTGCTTGGCAGTAGCAGCTTAAAGACAATGCAGATTTTGGGCTGCACCTTTCTTTCTGTACACATACCCAACAGATTGGGTGATCTGACCCATGGATACGAGCTATGAAAGCAATCAGGTTATATAAAGGAAAAATATATTAGTTTGGATCTGAGGCTTGCTTTATTTAGCATTCATCCACTGCCAGTTTTGCTTTGAGAAAAAAGGAAAAAAGAAAAAAGAAAAGAAACCTCCAAAACCTAAGCTTTATACTAATGAGGAACCGTCAAGAAATAGTTTCAGCAGTAGGGGACAGACTCCTCAGCTGGAAAAAAACTTTCTAACCTCCAGTGACCACTATGACATTCCACCAGAGCTGTTGAGCTGTGGAAGGCTTGCATATGCCCGAGACCAGGCTCCTTAAATTAATAGTAAATAAGTAACAGTGACATTATCAGGAGCACAGCATTGACCTTTGGATCAAATGATCTGATTTTTTTTTCTTAAGTTTGGTAAGAAAAAAGGACCATTTACTCTTGATCCTTAAATATAAATTTAGGAGGATAACTTTAAGCATATGATTTGGAAGAAGTCTTACCTGGAGTCCACAATTCAACATCTGGATAAATTCCATGGTCTTCAAAAGATAATGGAACTTAAAGCTACCCTACAATCCAGCAATCCTGGGAAGTTAAATTACTTATCTTAGAAAGGCGCTTTAAATGCATCCTCCTCCATGCCAGAAGTGGAAGCCTGGTAACTGATGAACCAGATTTCAGAGGAGGAAAGAGATAAAATCTCTGTCTATAAAAGCTGCATCTACTTTTTCACTGGGACTTTTTGTCACCTTCCAACAAGAGGAAACAGTCTGACTCTCATGGTTCTGTTAAAGTGATAGATGCAATGATGGAATATTGTAGTTGTCAGAAAGGATTTATTAATATGATTTTCCTATTGCTCGTGACTTGTGCTGATGCACCTGTATGCACCTGTATGATATATTACAACTGGAAGATATTTTAGATTACTAATTTCTGCAAATGGATGTATAATTCCTAAAAGTATGGAGGTTATTTTTGTTCTTAAGTTATTTTATTTGAAACCCCTAATCAATGCCCTTAGGTTTGCAACAAAAATCCTACTGCTGTGACAGTTTTTCTCATAGCAATCTTATATTTCCTCATTATTTGATAAATTTTACCATGCCTATCTTTTTTGTGCATGTCCTATGCTAAATAATTTTCCTTATTCCCTGGGGTTCGTACTTTGTTGAAGACAGTACGTCATGTTTTCTTTCAACCATTACTTAAACACACTATACTCTTACAGAATGCTCTCCCACAACTCACTTCCCCAACTCCTTAACACTATTTCAAGTGTTTTGTTGGCTTGAATCTTTCAACAGATTTTGGAAAACATGGTGCCTGCTGTATTATTGCAGAGGCAGTTGTAATATTTCTCATTTCACGGTACTAGCTTATACAAAGCCTAGATGCCCTTTTAGACAAAATTGCTTTCAGAAAGATCAAATACAGACAAAGGCATTGAGCAATTTATAGAAGGGTAGTAGAATCAAGACAATAGAAGGAGTTTCACAATTTCTATAGAATATGTGATGGTTACTAGCTTTTAAATTACCTTATTTTCTTTGCTATACCACACAGCAAAGAAATACTTTGGCTTTTACACATACTTCAAGTGTAACTTTTGGGTTATTAACATTTTCCAAGGGCTAGCTGTATATAATTTATTTCAGGCCTCCTATATAGGAAGTTGTTGATGCTTTGAAGCAGGTACTTAAACAAATGAAAGATAACTGGCTTTACCTTTCTCTGTAATTAAACAGTCAGTCAAATTTCAGCTCAGATTGTTCACAGGAACATCTCTCTGTTCCCCAAGCTGTGGTTCCAGTCACTGTCATTCCAAGCACCATGATACCATGGTGGCATAACTTATACTCTTTTCAACTACAGAGAACTATGCTATCCTGAACCAATTCTATTTTAATTTCTATTTCTCTAGTCTATCCATTTGCTTATTTTCCTCATAGCCAGTATATGGGATAGCTCTATTTTAGTTTTATGAAAGTTACTTTTGTGCTATATGTTTTCTCATCCAGTAGTAGAGGAGCTATGTTTGCCTTTGCAGGATGTGCATCATATAGGCAGAATGGCTGGTACCAAAAAGCTGCAGACACCTGACTGAATTTAGTCTACCATGGTAATTCTGTTACAGGCATTACCATTATCCCAAGCCTCTTTATATATAGAAAAAAAAAAGAGAGAAAAAAAGCTAGTGAAAACACAGAGCCTAAGTCCTCCTCTGTTTACATTACAACTGCTCTTTTATTTATACTGAAGTTTTCGGGAAGTCTAAGTAAGGCTTATGACAACTTCTACCTGCCTTGCTGCCATGCATAGAAAGGGGTCAGTATGATCCAGTATTGTGTCCTCTCTTGGTAACTGCAGGAACAGCTGTTGAAAAATAAAATCACATAAGCTTCAGTGACTAGAGTGCAAGATTCAAAAATAATTTGTGCCTGGCTCTAATCAAGTTTGATTGCAGTGTCGGTGACCTGGGGCAAGTTGCTCAATCTCATTTTTCACCTTCCTCCTCAGGTGCAAAATTAAGTCAAGGATATGACTGGAAAACAGATGCTGCCTCAGACTTGAATTTCTCTGGTAAATAAATTATAAAAGAAAATATAATAATAAATTAATAACTACGACCCAGCACATAGTAATTATGTGGCCATATCAACTATTACTGTACATAAACAAAATTAATTTTCTTCAGAAATAATAATGATATAAAGAATTGCTACAAAGGCTTTAACATCAGCCTCAGCTCCAAGATGCCATGCAAATTAGGATTAGGCATAGTGGTACGGTTAGTTTTCAGAGACCCAAAAAGGTCCAGGGATACTTATGCTACCAAAGGCATGCCAAGAAGAACACAGCACTGCACTAACATTGCTCCTTCAACACCTTTCTCAGATGAGACACACATTCGGCTGGAGGACATCAGCCTAAGCTCCAAGATGCCTCGCATATTAGGGTTAGGGTTAGAGTCCAGAGGGCCAAAAAAGCCTGCAGCTGCAGGGATATTGTTTCTTACAAAGAGACATCAATGGGAGTAAGGCTCTTCACTAATATAGGTCCTCCAAAATATTTCTCAGGTGGGACACCCATTCGGCTGTCAGATGTCAGCCTCATTTATAAGATGCCATATAAATTAGGGTTATGGTTAGGGACAGGGTTAGGGTTCAGAGACCTGCAAAGCCTACAGCTCCAGGGATACAAGGCCTGAAAAAGGCATGCAACGGGGAGCACTGCACTGCACCAATATTGCTCCTTTAACACCTTTCTCATCTAGGACACCCATTCAGCAGGAGGACGACAGCCTCAGCTCCAAGATACCTCCCAGATTATGGTTATGATTAGGGTCTGGAGAGACACAAAGCCTACAGGTCAAAGACAGTGGTGCTGCCAAAGGAATTCCAAGAGTACATCAATAAACCAATATTGCTCCTTCAACACCTTTCTCAGTGGGAACAACCATTTGGCTGGAGGATGTCAGCCTCAGCTCCTAGATTCCATGCAAACTAGGGTTAGGGTTAGGGTTAGGATTAGGGTTAGGGTTCAGAGAAACACAAAGCCTACAGCTCCAGGGAAACTAGGGCTGAAAAAAGCATGCCAAGGGGAGCACGGCAGTGCACCAACATTGCTCCTTCAACACCTTTTTCATCTGGGACACCCGTTTGGCTGTAGGTTGTCAATGCCTGCTCCAAGATCCTTGCAAAGTAGGGTTAGGGTTATGATTAGTTATGTTTCAGAGAACCACAAAGCCTAAAGCTTCAGGGAAAATTGTGCTGCCAAAGGCATCTCAAGGGCAGAACAGCACTGTACCAGTATTGCTCCTACAACACCTTTCTCATCTGGGACACCTGTGAGAGAAAATGTTGGGTTAGCGTAATTGGGGGTGAGGGTTTTTAATATTAAGGTATTTCAGTATTAGAGCTTTTAGATCAATATGAAGGTTTTGCAATATTAAGATTTTTCAATACTGGGGCGGGTGTTCAGTTGCTAAGGGAAGAAAACAAAGGGTTTGAGATGCCATAACTTTGAAAGACACGCTCTGTGGGTAAAGACAATAACATCTCTTGATGAAAGATACACTCTGCGGTTACAGGTACAGGAACTCTTGCGGTTCACAGGTACAGCCTGTGAAACTAAGCAGCTGAAGGCTGGTTAAACAGTTAGTTGGGGTACTACATTTATGCCAGAGAGTTAGGAAATCGAACCATAAAAGGAGATAAATAAATAAGACAAAGGGGGGAGGGGTATGAAATCTATTAAGGGGAGATGTAAACAGCGGCAGGACGGTTAGCATGTAGATTATACTTGTCAGATAGGCTGTAAACCTTGAACTACTCAACCAATGGGGAAACAAGGGAGGGAACTTAAGGATGGGGTAGGAGATACAAATCATATTTCTGTTTTTGCTGTGTAAGCCTACTTGCTAGGACATCTTTGCAAAGAAATTAATAAACAGCTGATTCACAGCTGAGTCTACCCTGAACTTAAGTTTTGATCTAGAGACCACTTCTTGCAGTTTGGGGTCTCATCTGGGATCAGGTCATTGTTGAATGAACCTCCGCTGCTGAAGAATGGGGAGACATGTCCTGTTGATTTTAGCGTGCAGAATCAAATGGGGTTCCACAGGTACTAGCTAAATTCCTGAGGCTGTTTTTATAAGGTAGACCCTGTGAACCAGAAGGGAAAAAAGAGATAGAGGATAAAGTAGGCACCACTGCAGCTCCATGTATGGACCAAGGTAAGAAAATTGGAGTTTAGGTATTACCTTGGTTGTTAGGACATTCTGAGAAACTTGAGTGAGTGCGTGTGTCTGGGACATAAAAATAAGTATGAAGTGAGTGTGGAGTCTGGATCTGCATATCTGTTATTCTGGAAGGGATACAGCTGGAGAAGGACAAAGTGTAAGGACTTGTTGAAAGGAAGTCTCGGGAAACAGAACGGGGAGTAAGAAAAATGACCTAAGGAAAAGAGAATGGATGAGAGGAATCATCATGGGAATAATATTTCTCCAGAAAGTCCCTTAGGGAGGATGTTGAAAAATTGGAAAGACATGTCTTGCACAAAGGGCAAAGATTATATAGTACTGTTGCTTTATATGGAGAAAGTATTCAGCCACTAGCCGCTTTTTGGCCAAAGTACGGGGCTGAGGAAACATTAAGTTTGTCAGGCTCTAAATCTTTATGTAAATGTCAAGGGGTAATGGGTTTAAACTTAAACAGAGTTTAAACTTAAACAGGGTAATGGGTTTACACTTGTATAGTTAGATACAAGGAAGATTTTTACTGTGAGGGTGGTGAGGCACTGGAATGGTTTGCCCAAGGAAGCTGTGAATGCTCCATTCCTGGCAGTGCTCAAGGCCAGGTTGGACGGAGTTTTGGGTGACATGGTCTAGTGTGAGATGTCCCTGCCCGTGGCAGGGGGGTTGGAACTAGATGACCTTAAGGTCCTTTGCAACCCTAACTATTCTAACTCTTCTATGATTCTATGTTAATGAACCTTTCTCACAAGAAGAGTCTGATTACACAGCATGCTGGGTATGATGGGTATATGAGAATTGTAAGAGGTCTCCTGGAAGACTTGGGTTGGCATCAATAGTGAAGCTGGAGGGAGAAATTCTACCCTTCCCTGAAATTCACTTGTTCCCCTAAAAACTACAAACAAAAATTTAAGGGAAATACTGAGGAACCTAAGGTGTAGGATCCTCTAAAGACTTTATTCCCTCCATATGGTTCAGCCTGAACAGTTTAGAACCCACCACCTGAAAATCATGATGAACAGGAGGTGAAGCACGTGCAGCCATGGTAGGTATAGTGCTACTGGATTCAGAGAAGCCTGCCCATGCTCAGATCCCTTTTGCATGCAGACAGTCATGAGATAACGACAAGGGCGGTTGACACATCACTGTGTAAAGAGACCAGCTCTGCACCACTGCCAGCACCCTGCTGTCACAGAAGTGCCAGGGTGAGATTCATTGGACAGAAGGGATGTCCAGGGCTGGTACAGGATGAGTGCATAAGCCAGATCAGATCCAAGCTGCTTTGGCAGGGCTGGCTGCGTGAGGCTCACATGGTGCCTCCCTTGCTGCAGCTGGGCTGAGCCAGCAGCCTGAATTCCTCACTTTCAGAAACAATGAATTCTCCCATTGATCTTAAGAAAAAGAAGTGGGAAGTGGGAAGCTATCAATGACTTGCCATATTTCAGGAAAATTGTTTGGCCCTGCAGTAGGAAAGCTGGCTCCACAACTTGCTGTTTGTATTTGTGCAGTCAAGCTGATCAGATGGCTGTACCCCAACCACAGCTCCGAAAATGATGCTCACCAGCAGCCCCCTGCAGGCACAGCACACTTTGCACACATAATCAGACATATACAAGTGTATACGAAGCCATATGCTTAATCACACACATGTACACATGTAATCATACACTTAATCAGGTGCACTGGAATTATTAAAACAAAGGATAACTTTCAGATGTAAAAGGCGAGAGCAGCATCTGGTAACCATATAGCTTTTTTTTCACGACAAGATGTGAATGCCTCAAGAATTCTATGAGAATCAGAGACACATGCAGATCTACTAAATGTGACTGGATACTGTGCGAGAAAAACCATAAAACCTACACTTCTGCTCTGCTCCCCATGGAATGCCTTTGGCAGTCCAGGTATCCCTGCAGCTGCAAGCTTTGCTGCTCTCTGAAACATAACCCATACCCTAACATGAATGGCATCTTGGAGCAGAGGCTGGTGACCTCTAGCTGAATGGTTGTCTCCCATGAAAAAGGTTTTGAAAGAGCAATATTGCTGCAGTGCTGTGCTCCTCTTGGCATGCCTTTTTAAGTTCTAGTATCCCTGAAGCTGTAATTTTTGTAGCTCTCTGAATCATAACCCTGTCACTAACCCTCACCCTACATTGCATGGAATCTTGGAGCTGAGGCTAATGTCATTCACCTAACGAGTGTCCCAGATGAGAAAGGTGTTGAAAGAGCAAACTTAGTACAGTGTCGTGCTCAACTTGGCATGTGTTTTTCAGACCTAGTGTCCCTGGAGCTGTAGGCTTTGTGGTTTTCTGAACCCTAGCTGTTGATGTGGGAGTCATGGACAACGCTGAGATGATCGATGTGATCAAGCGAATGCCACTTTATTAGACAAAGTGTCAACCTTATATAGAGATTCTTAGCACAGCTACAGTGATTTGGCAATTGTTGATTGGGCACCTTAACCCTTAACAATGCTAGGATTGGATAACACCGTCCTGGGAACTCGAGCCCCAGAACTTCTCAGCTCCCCCTCTCCTCCGCCTACCTCTGAGTTCTTACAGCTGGTGTTTCTTTTACTCCCTAATCCATAGCCTTCAGATTATTGCAACTCCGTTTCAGTTCTCAGGCAGGCTGCCTTACACCAAGGCCTCTGGATTGCTCACAAAATGTCCATTGTCAGCCTGTCCACACCTGGCCATGTCCCTACCACTAATCNAGCCTTCAGATTATTGCAACTCCGTTTCGGTTCTCAGGCAGGCTGCCTTACACCAAGGCCTCTGGATTGCTCACAAAATGTCCATTGTCAGCCTGTCCACACCTGGCCATGTCCCTACCACTAATCTTAGAATCATAGAATAGTTAGGGTTGGAAAGGACATTAAGATCATCTAGTTCCAACACCCC
>NDXB01004006.1:192-17201 GCA_002631895.1 Agapornis roseicollis
CCCATAGGGATGCTGTGGAGGGGCTCTTCATTAGGGATTGTAGTGACAGAACAAGGGGTAATGGGTTCAAACTTAAACAGGAGAGGTTTAGATTGGATATAAGGAAGAAGTTCTTCGCTGTGAGGGTGGTGAGGCACTGGAATGGGTTGCCCAGAGAGGTTGTGAGTGCTCCATCCCTGGCAGTGTTCAAGGCCAGGTTGGATGAAGCCTTGTGTGGCATGGTTTAGTGTGAGGTGTCCCTGGTTATGGCAGAGGGGTTGGAACTAGATGATCTTAAGGTCCTTTCCAACCCTAATTATTCTATGATTCTATGATTGCTGGAACGTAGAAGCCCTTTGCAGAGGCTCAGTGACAACAGACGAGCACCTCTGTCCATGCCATTCCTGCTCCTTTCCTTCATTTTGTAACTGTGCATGTAGCTCTCTGTGGGGCTCTGCTGAATTCAAAACTAGAAACTGAGGCCTGGAGAAGCCCAGGAGGGGGCAATGAGCAGCCTGAGGTGGAGAAAGGAGAGAGGCTTTGGAGTGAACTTTAGCACTAGAGGAGATCCTCACGTAACTATCTTTCTGAGATGAGTTCAGGAAGCCCTTCACAGGGCAATACCCCTCTTGCAGCCCTTACAGACACCTAATCAGAAGGTGCCAGTGGCCAGGATGTGAATCAGAGTGATTCATTTCCATATGCAGTTGTGAGACAGAAGTGAAGACTTCCCTAGGGAAGACCCAGAAAGCAAGCCAAGTAATTACAAAGAGCTGGAAGGACAAGGCACAGTATTTCCTCCTCCCTCTGAAATTTCAGCACCCAAACCCCACTCCCTCATCACATCCTGAAACAATAAATTCATGTTTAGGACAAAGAAGTGGTGGAATAGAAATGTCACAGCCCCATACAGTACTGACCCAGTAAAACCAGTAGAAGCAGAAGCCAGGCTTGTTTTTTCCAACAAATTTAATGCTGCTCAACTATCATGTGGCTATGCTGGATTGCTTGGACCTCTCAAGTCTTTCCACCATCCCTTCCCACTTGCTGAGTCAGCATCTTCCCATGGAGCCCACAGCTCTGCAAAGAACCTGCAAGAGGCCTGGAGAGAGTCGTGAGTCCATGTGGGAAGATTCCATTGCAATGAGGCTCCTGCTCCTGCAGAATTATGGTGCAGAGCACAGAGTTGATTCCCAGCCCAAATGTTGGAGGCTGACCCTTGTTGAAGGCCAACACACCATCTACAGGGCGGGTGGGAACCCATATGATGCAGTCAGGAACTGCTGGAAAGGATGAAGTCAGTGGTGGGAAGGGCTTTCTGAGCCCCAGGAACCTGTGGGCCTAAGGCATCAGCCAGCAGCTGCCAACCCATGTAAAGGAGCCTTTGCAGGCCTCTTCTGCTCGCATTTATTTTTGGTCTGTTTTGCTTTCTGTCCCTTAGGGCTTTGTCTGTTCCTGGGCATGTGGTCAGGCCCTGGGCACTTTGCCAGCAGTGCAGTTCAGCATTGCTGGTCACGCCGCGCTCCAGCCTGGGAACTTCTGCTCCCGGCGTGGTTGCTCCAGTCTCTTCCAGACAGAACTACATGGTGGCAGTTTTCAACAAGCAAATGCAGACTGACCTGCACCCATGTAGCCTTTGTGGTGATGCTCATTGCCCATCCTATTCAGAAGCATGTTTGGAAAAGAGAAGCAAGGTAGGATCCACATTCAGCTCTTCTCAGAAACTACCAGTCTGCCAACATATCAGGAAAGAGGATAGCTTAGGATAGCTACTAGCATTGCCCTGGAATAGCATTTTTTTGTGTATGAATGTCTTAGATGCAGTGATACACAAACCTGGGAGGAGCTCCTTTTCCATCAACACTGCTCCTGTGCTTCACCTGTTTTGAATTGCTAAGCTGGAAGGCATAGCCTTGAATTCAGGCCAGCATTTCTTTACCATAAATATCTGTGATAGCAATCTCAAAGACAATGATTTCCCCTGCCACCCTTAGTGAGGTTTCTTTTAAACGTTTCAGTATGCTACTGAGCCATTAGACTTTAAAGTACTTTAGCATATGTGGTTCCCATATCTGCACAGGAAGGACAAATACTGCAAATAGAGGGCACGAATCTCCTGATGGGAAGGAGAGACACTGACTCTGGTATTAGTCCTTTCCACCTGGTGCACCAAGGCTTTACTATAGCTGCCAAGAGCAGAGAGTGAAGCCAGTAGGAGATTTTAGGTTAAGCAGCAATGCAGTAGCACCAGGCTGCCACAACATGGCTGCTAGGCTGCCTCACCACCCCACCTCCTGAGGCATCAGCTAGAGGAAGGGCAGCAAGCTCATGTTTGCCCCCATATAGTCTCTGTCCCAGGACATCAGAATGCGAGGTAATTTGATCTTTATTTTTTGTTCTTGCAAGTATGGAAATATTTTAAGCTCATCTGGGACTTTTTCAGCTCCTTCAGGGTATGCCTTAAAAATGTCCAAGCTTCAGACATTTGCCTCTGGCCAAAATGCAGAGGAACATTAGAAATAAAATCAGAAGTAGGCAAAGCTGACATACCTGATGTCTGTGGAAAACAGTTTCAGGCCCTACCAGAAGACTGTTTCTTAACAAGCACTTTTCATTTTAGGAAAGAGTAGAACAGTTGCACTTTGCTCACGGGACCATTGGCAGTCTGTGTGATCGTTGCCCGTTTGCTTGTCCTGTGCCTCCCTTTTGCAAGACTGAGGTGGTTAAATGAGAATTTTTATTTAGACTATTGAAGATTTTTAACTAAAGAATAAAAAGTATTTTACAGAGGAGGATCTGGATGGTGCCTACTAATTCCTGTCCCTATTACTAACCAGCTGCATGAGGCAAGTAATTTAGAAATCCCTATTTTGGCAGTTGAGAATTAGGCAGCTTTTAGGAACTGAAGTCTAAGGCAATTATTTAGAAAGCACGAAGTCACTGTTATTGATCAGGTAAATAACATGTCTTTGCAATTACCATCTTCTGTATGTCTGCTAAGCACAAAGCTAGGTTGGCTTTCTCCTAATCTTTCCTCGTTAGGGCAAAAAGAAATGCAAATAGAAGATAATGAAGTTTATCTACTTTGAGAGTAGTCCAAATGAGATTTTAGAAGTCCAAAGTGCTTCTCTGAACTAGTATCAGTATTTTATATCAGATAAATTATATTTACAAGTTTTGGAGGGTTAACAGTCATTTGTTTTCCTGAGGTGGAAACAGAAGATGACAATGTGGTTTTGCTGTGAAGCGAATGTGCTGAGAACAGCTCATGTGTCTGTCCAGAACTGCTGACTTTAGGGTGCACTGATAAGTGCCTGCTTTTCATCTCATGATAATTCATGTGTGTTCGTGCTGCTGCTGTGAAAAAATACAGCTCTTTTAGCAGTTAAGGATAATGTTGTATTTATGTGAGAGCATGGTATACTTTCCAGCAGGTACAGTGCACTAGCACTAATGTTTTCGTTTGAGTCCTTAATGGGAATAAGGATTTGCCTCAACTTGAGCTGGGATTTTTATGTTTTTACTACACTCAGTCACAGATGGCTGCTTTCAAGCAGGACTTCTGGGCAGAAGAAGTCTCTTCAGCTCAAGCCCCTCCAAGGCTTGATGTTGCAGTGCATATAATAATGCTGAAAAGTGGAATGGCAAAAGGATTAGGAGACTTTGAGCCCTGTGAGACATGAACGCATGATCTCTTGCAGAGACTCTTCTTATCAGGGAAACACTGGAAAGACTTGTTCACTGCTGTCAGTCTCTGAGTTCATAATGGCTGCCGTGCAAGCATGGGATTGACAGAAACACCCAAGAGTGAGCCCTTCCTTTTGGATTCATGTTCTGCCTCCTGTAATCCTTGTATCGGTTAAGGAAATGATTAGAGAATCTTGTACAGGTACACATGCTGTTGCGTCTTAGCTAAACAAGGCACAGGTGGGAGCGCGGAGGAGGACAGACACTAAACCTGCATTTATGTTATCTGCATTTACATCTCTGTTCTGCCACGAACCACCCATTTGTCTCTCTCTTGCTGGGTACGTGGCTGGAATTTCTAAGTACTGTTGTGATAAAGGTAGTATAGACATTTACGTTCCAGTGTTGTGCCTACAAGGGTTTGCATTTCTGTATCAGTATCATCAGTTCAATGAAGCCAGCTGAAGGAACAGTAGAAACACACAGTAAAACAGGTGTTCTCCATTTAAACTCCTTGACCTGTGCCTATTAAAGCATTTAGTGGAGGTCTGATCTGTAGCCTACTCAATTTAATGCAAGTCTGTGCATTCACCTCCATGGGCCTCAGATCATCAAGACCAATGAAATTAATTACAGAAACCATTTTCAGGAAAGAAAAGCATTGTACTGGAGGATGCAGGAGAGAATGGCAGCAACAAAGCTTAATCACTCAGAACTGCTTAGAGGCTTTTTTTTTAGTTAACTATCAAAAATGTTAGTGAAAATGTGAATATGATGGCAGGAAAATGAGATTTTTTTTGTNGCAGGAGAGAATGGCAGCAACAAAGCTTAATCACTCAGAACTGCTTAGAGGCTTTTTTTTTTAGTTAACTATCAAAAATGTTAGTGAAAATGTGAATATGATGGCAGGAAAATGAGATTTTTTTTGTATAAAGATTATTAGATTAGATACTACATGCTGACTTCTGAATAACTGCATATAATTGACTTTAAAGCAATAAACTGACCAAGACAATGATCAACCTGTTGTTAAGCATAAGGCTGTAAGCAAAGATGTAAAGATGGAACAGCCTTGCTATGGTACAGGCCAAAGGCACTAATTCCACTGCTCTCATCTAAGACAGTGGCTTCAGAGGATACAGTATTTGGCAGCAGTATCAGTTACTGATATTTTCCTTCTCAGCTTCTGGGGTTCCTTCATTTCACCCCTTGCTCCTGCCTGCCTTTGTGCCAGCACAGACCTCGGTACAGCCTTTGCTTGAATCACATGGGGAAACTGATTCCACTTTCAAACTTTCATACACAGAGACAAGCAAACATGTTTTGCTGGGTTATTTTTTAACCCAAATTGCATCCCAGTCTAGCTCAGAGCATGGGCTTCCAAGAGCTGGTGTTGACACCAGCACCAGGATAACACAAGGTGAGGACAGGCAGGGTGGCTGGGATGAGCATGGGGCAGGGGCTGGCAGGGCAGCCCTAAGGCATCAGCATTTCAAATCAGCCTCTTCTTCGCTAACAGGTCCAAAAAGCTTTCACATGATCCAAAGATCACCACAAAATTCTTGGTTTTCCATTTGTTTGTTTGTTTTAAGGCAGTCAAATGGTGTTTTTACAGTGACCATTTACTTTAAAAATTGTTTAACCTTGTAGGAAGTGATGGAGTGTTGATTACTCATTCACTGAAATTCAGGAGTCTGAATATAAATTCTCCTCACACTCCCATTCCTAGCATGTCATTACTCCAATTAGGAGAGTGTTTAAGGTATTTAAATAATCTCCCATTCAGCTACATGTATGAGAAAATGCATTCACTCAGTACAATAATGCAATTGTGCCTTTACTCTCAGATGGCGAAGAGGGTTCTTGGAGCCATTTTGAGAAACAGTAACTGAAAAGCGAAGGCAGTTGAACAGATTGGGCATGAGGAAACATAAAATCAAATAGCAAATGTGAAAAAACCCCTCCGCATGTGCAGACAGCAGAGAAAAAAGCAACTGTGAGATGAGAAACAACATCACTCCACCAGCTAAGGAAATACATCAGTTTGAGTTGACTCTTTCAAACTGGCCAAGAGAACAGAGCATGAGTAGACTGATGCGCTTGTGACTTTCACTGATCAAAGCAACTATGCTCAAGCAACTCATTTCAGTACAGATACATTAACATAAAAATTATCTAAGTGAAAAAAGGCTCAGGCCCAAAAGAACAGGTGCAAAACCTGGCAGTCAGCCCATGTACTTTGTAACAGCCGTAATATTTTTGTGGTGCTGACCTAAAAAACCACAAAGTCCCAGTGACAATTATTCAGAGCACAGGCACTGGGACATTTACTGTGCAGCTAAAAGAGCAGCAGCAGAGAAGGTCTGCATTTTAAGCAAAGGGAACAAAATGACATTTTTGCAGTTGTTTATGTTTGTTTGGTCTATAAATACTGAGTCAGGATTCCTTTTGGGCCAGTCTGTGGGTCCAATTAATTTGCTTTTCAGCTTCATTTTTGTGACTATAAGTTCAGAGGTGGCTTAAGGTTGCCATACACAGCATCCACAGCAGCTAAAAATAGACCACAATAACATAATACATATGACAGCATTCCACCGCCTCATTTCCCTATACATCAGCTCTTTGAAGTCTTAGGCCAATCTGTGCATTTGAAGGCATGTAAACCTGCTGTGGCTGTGAATTATCATGTCCAGAGTAACATGGGGAAGGAGGTGAAAACAGCATGTCCAAGAGGCATCCTGAACTGCTGAACTGACACATGGCTGAACATTACCCTGTTCCACAGCAATTGGTGAGGAAATGTTTTTCTTTGGGAAACCTGGGATTTCAGCCTTTCCAGTGTCACATGGCATTGATTTCAACTGAAAAGTTATCAAAATATCAGTCTCTAAAATTAAGACAGAAAAGAAAGAAAAAGTTGTGATGGGAATCAACACAATGTAATTTTGAATGCATTTTTTCTTGCAAAGTCACAAACCTAGAAATAGGTCTTGCAAAGCAAACTAAAAATTCTGGCCCTTCCAATAGTGGGCCATGGCCATTTTTATCCTTAAAATTTTCAGGCCATCAGATATAAAACAGCTCTGAAGAAGAGCTAGTAACTCCCTGCTGGGCCAGCAAGGTCTTCAGTGGGTGCCCTGGGCAGAGAACTGTGCACCAGTGCCCTTGGAGCCTGAGACCTTTCCAGCTGCTTTCCAGTGGCAGAATCAATGTTTTACCCACTCCGTGCTGCTCTTCTCTGGGTAACTGAGATCCAGAAGTGGCCTAGATGGGGCAGAAGAGCAGCTACTAAGCCAGTTGTTGGCCCAAGAGGGACAGGACAGCTACAGGAGGTGGGGTAGTGCTGAAGGAGGTCGGAGAAGGTCTGAAATAGTGGGAGTAGAGGTGTTTAATTATGCACATGTCAAAGTAGACACAGGAGAGGCCAAAGTAGGGCCAGTTAATGGGACCTCCTGCCCCAGAAGCTACTTTCTGATATTGCAACTTTCTGGGGACCTCCTGCCCCAGAAGCCCCAGAAGCTACTTTCTGAACTGCAACTAGGGGCAGCTAGTGACTGGCAAGCAAACATCTGGGTGATATTATCCCACCTAATGACGCTATTTATACAGTTCTGCTTGGCATGTTCTCTTTCTCAGACTGAGAAAAGAAGATGCTTTCATAGGAAAAGCATACAAGGTTTGTTTTTGCGCAAGAAGAGGCAACATTTATAAGCTGAAGGATGCCAGTCAGTAGGGTAGGGATGCAGCAGCAATCTCTGCCATTACTGGTATCTCAATTTTTTCAAGTGGTGCCTACCTAAAGTAACTTGTCCAACTTCATCAGTGAAATCAGCAGCAGTGCAGGAGGTAGCTTGTGTTTCCTTGCTCTCTGACAGTTGTCATCTTCTTTTTTACGGGGGGAGAGGTAGAAATTTCTTGGTTGATGGAGGGGAGGCAAACAGGGTAACACTGTCTGACAGCCCAAGATCATGGCAGGACAAATATTATCAGGAAGCCAAGGATATGTAACTCCAGAAGTGAGCAATGCAGAGCCTGTCGTGATCCACCACAGCAGGGCTTTAGGTTCTTAGCTGCCTCTATTTAGGGTTTTAATTTTGTACTTAAGGCCTTTAATTTTGTGGTTATGGCACAAATTTGGCATTCATGCAATATTCCTGGTGATCAGCTGAAATCCTTTTTTCAGCCCCTCTTTCCTGACACTTTTCTCATCTCTCTCCATCCCAGCTCCATGTCTGGCTCTGCCAGTCCTCCCATGATCCCACAGGATCTCAGAGCAGCTGCTGACAGGTGGATGGAGATCCCTCACAGTTGGTAAAATTGTAGCCTTACCTAGATGTGACCTATCTGACAAAATACCCCATTCCTCCCAGACAGCCCTTTGCTCCTGTCTGTGTCTCCAGTGGCTGTCACCTAATCCATTCCTGCCATAACACTTCCTGCATGCAGGGGTATTTGCGTGAGATGTGTTTGTAAGACCACATTGTGCAATGTGTTTGTGCTCTGAATTAGTTTAATGGAACCTGCAAGACAGTTTCCCATCTGGTAAATCATGTTTAAACAGTGAGAAATAAATACACTTTCTTGTTGCTCCAGTCAGTTTACATCTGGTTGCTTAGCATTGTTCCTATCTGGTGTCCACTTTGCAGTGCTTCAGCAAGATTGCCAAACAAACTGGCCAAAAATCAATTTAACAGAGATCAGGAAAAAAGAATTGAAAAAGAGAGAGATTTCAGTGACTGATGGGCTGCACACATGGATCACTTTGGCACCTACTCAAACTCCTCAGAGCCATCAGTTGTGCTCCTTACATGCCAGAGTTGTGAATTTGCCCCAGACCTTATCAGCAAAGGTTTGAACGTGTCCCAGCTTGATTGAAAGAGATTTTCTCCCCCAAATTTCAGGTAAGTAGATGAATTAGATGTCAATAGCAATGCCGTACCCCAGTTTTAGCTCCAGAATCAGATTTCTCTGCCACAAAGCCAGGCTGTAAATTTCCCTTTTATTCCAAATAAAGATAAATCTTTTCCGTAAGTATTCACAGATACTTCTCAAGCAGAGACTCCCAAATCATAGAGATTTGAATTTAAATGCCAGTAAAACTTTCTTTTATAATGTTCATTTATACAGCAATGTAAGCATTAATATAGACACATTTTCTTCAGATCTTTCCCCCTACCTTGCAGAAGTGATAGAGCTTCTGAGTGGGTTTTGGTGGTTTTTTTGATGTGGAAGATTCATGAAGTAGCAAACTTTCTGTAAGCACTCAAACTTGGAAAGAACGATGCTGCCATTATTGGGGTTTGTTTTCTTCAATATCACAGCAGCTCATGTATTACATGACAACTGCCAGGAGGTGACATAAAAGTGAAGACAACTAGAGTGAGGTAGAGAAAATTGCATTCTTCTAGAGGTCAGCAAAGAAAGAGAAACAGCTCCCATCCCCACTACCACTGCTGAGCAGTGGGGGAGAGGGCATGGCCAGCACAAGAGAGCTCCCCAGCCCTGTTACGTTGTTCTACTCTACACATCAGGAGGTTCTCACTGCTTTAGCTTCAAAAAACATAAATTAGAAGACCCAGTGGCTTGCTGTTTGTGTAGGCTTTGGAAAAACTGGGGAGTTTATACTGAGCAAACACCAGGAAGGTCGTCTTTTTTTGCACCTGACAGGGGCTTGAGAATGATAGGATTTAAGCGAGGTATTATTCAGATTACAGAAATCAGTGAGGTCTCCCACTGACAAACTGGTTATCCAATGTGGCCTATCTTGCGAAACACACACTTGCCTAAGAGCTTTACCTCACTAAGGACCTTGAGATTTGACCTTTAATTTTGAATGTGTGACTGTATAAACAAGCCATCACAATTTGTCTGCACTGCGCTTGTCACAAAAACTATTCACACAGAAAGGACCTACAGGTAAGTAGCAGGCAAAGGCCATTCTTGTAACACCGTACCCTGGTGATTTCTCTGGGGGTAAGAGACCTCCTCACCTTACCACACAGGTGGAGTGGTGCCCAGCTTTATAGCTGGGGCCCTAAGCACTCTGCAGGTCCCTCCACAGGACAGCCTTTGACTTGGATCTTCATATATCTGGGCATCTGGGACAATGCTCAGAAGTCAAGCGTTCCCCTGTTTAAGAGGTGCTGTCGCTTCTGGAGTGCAGCATTACTGTTACATTAAGCAAGAGTCACCATCAGTGTCCTGAGTAATGCTGTCTGCTTGTATCATGTTTCAAAACATGTAAACAAATCTGTGGCCTTTGCTCCCAGCAGAAGTGTTATGTGGATTTGAATGGAGATGGAAAGACTGGCTGGCAGGAGGGGACCTGCAGACCAGCTAAACCATGCAGTACTGAGAAAGTAAACCAGGGAGTTTTTTAAGAATGAAATGCTTATGTCAGACACTGTGTTTCTCTAGCCCTGGACCCAACAGGGATCAGTATCCTTTGTTCCATTGCTCAAACGTGGCAGCATCTTCAGGAGGAAGTGGCATTTATTAAGTGAATGCTGAGTAGCATCTGCAACATATGTGGTACTGGTGTCTTGGGTATTATTATTAATATAATAAAATTATTATATAAAATATGAATTATATTATTTCTCAGAAAGGAGGGTATCAGTTCTCCACCTCTAGTTTGCTAATTATCAGGGAAGAGTTAAAACTGTAACTGCAACCTCAAAATCTGCAGCTACTTGTACCTTGTTGTTGGGTCAGCAGTTTGCCTTATAAGAAGCCCTCACCTCCTTACCTGTAACGGAAAGTCCAAATACATATTCAGAAGGTTCTGGGGTAGTTCACCAAAGGGCAGAAGTGCAGAAACCCACGTAGAGGGGAAGCCCGGGAATACAGGCCAAAAAAGACTCTGCAACATGCTGGAGACCTCTGACTCCCAAGAAGACAGTACAAGTCTTGACTTGTAACTTTGCAATGCCCCTCAACCATTTGAAACCCCAACTCATCCTCTGAACTGAATCTTACTGAATCTACAATTCAGTGCCATGGCTGCGCTGCTTCCTGCAATCCCTCTGATGCTGAAGAAAATGACTTGCCTGTTATCTTTACTGCTAAAGCCTGGATTTCCTGTGCAGGGGAAATCTTCATGTAAAAAAGCAGAGAGAATGCTTTAAAGGAGGAGGAGAATGTGCTCAGATTGTGAAGCAGCTGATCTAAAGGCAACAAGATCCTTAGGGAGCCCTGGGCCACAATAGTTGACATTTGGAGCAGGAAATGATGGTTTATTTAACTAACTGAACTGAAAACTACCAGGGAATTTATACAAGGGAAACAGAATTAACAAGAGCATTTAGCTAAGACAGACATGAAGGCTAAAACCCCTGTGATTGTGGGAAAGACTGAGATTTTTGCCATCTGTAAGTGGAAGCGGCCTCTGTGATTAACATATAAGACACATCAGGTGGGCAAGAGGTCCCCACAAGGGTGTTCTTTTTGCTCATCAACACTGCTTCTTGCAGTGTCTCCTGCTTCTCTGCAGTTTTCCTTCCAGCCACAGACCTGCCTTGAAGCTTCCGAGCTATAATAGCACAATTCTGCTCCTAAATATGCATGTTTTTCAAATGCTTCAGTAAAAATACCTTTGAACATACTTGCTAGTTAAAAGGGACCTTTCTGTTCAAATAATGGTATTTTTTCAGAGGTTTTCTTCACTCTTCTTACCAATATGCAGTAACTGTGATTTTTCACCTTCTGTGGTAGTGAATGATATCTAGGAGTCTGACTTTGCTAGAGGATCTGCCTATAGACAGCAAGGTGAGAGAAGAAAACCTCTGTAAGTCAGATAACTTTAGTAACAGGAAAGGAAATGGAAGGAATGGCACAGCATAAAGGCATTCATTATTCATTAGTTAATACCAAGGGGGGGAGAGGGGGAAGGGTAGAAATATCTGTGAGCAGCTTTTGGATTTCACAAGTGAAATCTGACTTTGCCAGAACCTGGATGTCTCAAGACAGAGATCCCATAGATGACGGGCTTGTTCTATGATCTCTTCCATCACTGCCCAACAGGGACATTTCCATGGCCCAGCTTTCTTTCCTGTCTGTCTCTCCCCTTCTCCCTCCACCCCAGCTGAGGGCCAAGGAGTCTGTGTTTTGGAACTGGCATCCATTGCCTCAGCTGCACTTGAGCCCATCCAACAGTGAAAATGGCAGGTAGCTGGCCTTCTGCAGAGCTATCCTGGTTTCAGCTGTAACAGCTATTTTTTCTTCCTCCTAGCAAGTGATCCCAGCTGCTTGGCTTCCTTACCCTCAGAACCCTGCGTGGTTCTGGCTTACTGGCTGGGTTTAAACTACGGCAAGAGCAGTGACCTTAACCTCCTTCTTCAGCCCACTGGGAGAGCAGAGTTCAATGAACGACAGTCTGGCTGCACTGCTGAAAGCCGTGGCCTTAGGGGAACTAACTTGTTGTTAGGTTTGCTTCCAGCCACATGGTTCCCAGTCGGCTTCATTGTGCAATTCTACAAATCTTGATGCCAGCACAAATAAGGGGTGATGGAAAAGCTAGCGATGCATGCAGAGGGAGCAGAGGTTTCTTCTGTCAGCAGCTGTGCTGGCTTAGGCCATCCACAAACACTTATGGGATGCCTGCTCCAAGAAAAGCTTGATGCAACCATGTTGAATGTGAAACCCTGTGAGATGATGATTAGAATTCCCTGCAATTCTCTCAGATCCTAGCATGGGCTTGCTTCTCCCTGTACTGCATTCTGCTCAATCTCTGTGTGCTGTGTACTTTTTCGGTATTGACATGGCACTCTCTGGAGGAGAGTGCTTCAAAGGGGAATGAGTTTGTTACACCAAATCTTCTTCTGCTGAGCACCGCCAAATCATCACAACCTAGGACAACCGATCAACTGACTTCGTATTATTTATGTTGTTCTAAAGGCTACATTTCAAAACTTGAAATGTATGGATTGGAAATGCTGACAACAATTCATTCTGCTCAAGCTGCTTAATAACACCACACAAACCTTGTTTGAAAAGCTTGCTCTCAAGGGAGGAAATATAACCAACTTCCAGATTAACTTCTTCCTCAGTTATGGTGAACAAGAAGTCTTCAAATATTTAGCATCTAATTTACTCTAACAAGTCAAGGAAATAAGTGTTAAAACTCAAACTCCTGCTTGACAGTCTATTTGTAGTTCATCCAGTGGTAATGAGCCAGATTCTTGCCTAGTATAAATGGACAAAAATCCACTTAAGCCATGCAAGAATGTTGATTTATGCTAGCTACAAATCTGACCTTTATTTTGGTATTTTATGGTAAGCTCCAATCCTCTTTGCACTGTTCATTTATTGAAATTGAATTAGATTTACTGAAGTATGCTCTGACAAAACGGATGGCTTTTCCCTTAACATTTTGTGCCAAGGATAAAATGGGGGTCTATTTCAATGTAGAACTGTTAATAGGACAGTTTTGTTAAAGGAAAGTTGGAAATCATAGTAACATTCATTACAATGGCACATGTTTCTTATTTCTCAAAGTTACACCAAATGTGTACAATTTGATCCACAAGTTACAGAATCCTTCCATGAAATCTGAGATAAACCTGAAGAACAGAGGTTGAAATAAATTTAGCTAACAAGCAATTCCTTAAAGTTTAAATATATGAAGCCAAAGGATTTGCTGAGAGTGTATTGAAATGCATATACCCTTATGTTTGCTTAACTGAAACTACATTGCTCCAAATGACCTTGTTCGTTATTTCTAAGTCCACAATCTCTGCACTGAGGTACAGACTTACCAAAGATGATATTCAAGAATTTATCTTATTAGTTTTAAATATCACACTCTCTATCTTTGACTATGCCAACTGCACAGTAAATACAGCTTAGCACTGCAGAGAACCATGCTGAGAAAATTGTGTGTGCGATTACACTACTGTGACTTGCTCAATATGGGGGCAACACTCAAAAAACAGAGCTCATGTAGGAGGCAGCAGCCTGTTTGCTAAATTCTGTTTCACATAGGTAACATCTGACGATGCTGTTTCCAGTCTGCACTACTGGCTTTTTATTAGCTTCCTGATGAAGTAGTTTGCATTGACTTGTTTACAACCCAGCCACTAGGTAAAGACTTCTCTTCTAACATAAGAGTACACCCATAGGGATTTGACAAAGAAACATGAAGTGTGACATGAATGAGGTATGAACAGCAACCTACTAGTGTGAAATCATCAAGAAACAGTAAAAATGGCCAAAGTAATGGCATGTGCAGGTTCTAAAGACACTGGGATCTGGAAAACCAAGGGCTGCATCCTGGGTGGATCTCAGACATATGCTGGAGGCAGTTTTTCTCCAGCCCGGACTCCTAGACCTATACCAGACCTGATTTGTCTCCAGTCATGTTTCCTAGAAAGTCCTTGGGCTTGTGCAGCAGCTTTGTCTTCAGACCCATCTCCTGGGTGGACTGTGGGCCTGTGTTGCAGCCTTGTTTCAAGCTGTCTGTTTGTCCTATCTCCTGCTACTCCTGGATAACCCCTGGACCTGATTCATTAACTTCACCTTGTTTGAGTCCATTGATGGACCCTTTAATCAATATCCAGATCTTCATGCCACGTTAACGGATGCACCCAGTCAATAAAGGCACTGCTTGTACTGGGTTACCCTTGGTTCCTGACTTGCACCTCAGAGTCCTCTCCAGGCTAAGAGGTCACGTGCATCTCCACCCTCATGCACATGAAAGGAGTGAGAACAGTCTATGAGAGAAAGTAGTGTGAAATCAGTTCAATTATTATGTCCAGCTCTAGGGCCCCCAAGATAAGGACATGTACCTGTCAAAGGGAGTCCAGAGGAGGGCCACAAAGATGATCAGAGGGCTGGAGCACCTCTTCTGTGCAGACAGGCTGAGAGAGCTGGGCTTGTTCAGCCTGGAGAAGAGAAGGCTCTGGGGAGACTTTAGAGCAGCTTCCCGTAGCTAAAGGGGGGCTACAAGAAAGCTGGAGAAGCCCTTTTTACAAAGGCAAGTAGTGGTCAAACCAGGGGGAATGGCTTTAAACTGAAACAGGGTGGTTGAAAGTAGGTAATNGCTTCCCGTAGCTAAAGGGGGGCTACAAGAAAGCTGGAGAAGCCCTTTTTACAAAGGCAAGTAGTGGTCAAACCAGGGGGAATGGCTTTAAACTGAAACAGGGTGGTTGAAAGTAGGTAATCTTTAAGGTCTTTTAGAAAACAAACCATTCTATGATTCTCTGAAAATAAAATAATCTTTCCTTCTATGTGGTTTTGCATTGACCTTTGCTATGTTAGGCAAACATAAGGAAAAGAAACACTCAGGACAACACTGATCTAATAGACAGGTGCTGGGTGTTTTGTACCCTTCATTCTGAAACTCGTTCCCTGATTATATACAAAGGAGATTGATTTATTAATCTTGGAGAGTGAGGGGTACTTAGTAATCTGGGCATGATTTTCTTCAAGACAGAGAGCAGATAAGATGAAGAGGTACAATAGATAAAGGAGCAGAGTTTCAAGAAACAGTTCATTTTAGGTTGCTTCCATTTAGCAGATTATTATATTGTTTTTATTCTCATGTGTAATATAATAAGAGATCTGTAAAAACAGCTAGGAGCCTAAGTTGCAGAAATCCCATAGCGCCCAAAAATTACGTAGATCTTCAAATGAGGCTCTCATCACTGTTTGGGAAATAAATCCAAATATTTCTCTGAGTGTTTGAAGAGAAGATGCTTTGGCTCCAGAGCAATATGAGAAAATGTACAATCCAATTGGTCTGCTTCACATGCCACAACCATCTGCAACTGCATGTGGCATACACATATTCCTCAGCTTTGCAGGCATGTATGATTATGAAAAGCCTTGAGTACTTTCAGTAAAACAGATAAACCTTTGGTGTGTTCTTTTGGTTGTTTACTTGTGTCTCAGCAGCACTCTGCGGAAAGATCTCCTCCTGGAAGGCTCAGGGCGGGGAGCTCTGCAAGGACATTGTGTACAGAAGTGCCTGAGAAGCAGCCAATATGAACAACAACGGCTGGCACCCGGCGGGGGGTCACAGATGCTTGTCTGAGCATACATGGTATAGTGCAACATCTCCAGGCGGTGTAAGCGCCCGCCGCGGCTGTACCAGAGACACGACCGCCATCTGCTGCCACAAACCCAGCCCGAGCCACGTAGCGCAAACGAGCCCCATGTCCTCGGCTCACCAGCGGCTCCCCTAGGCTTGCACCTTAGTGTCTCATCTTCGTTATTTCTAGCGCTGCTCTCAGTTCTTGCCTCTTACTTATTTCTGTCAGGTAGAAAGAGCAACCTCCTGTCACCGGTCGCATGAGCTGGCGTGCGGATGGACAGCTGACCACAACACTGCACTACATCCTCTGGGGATGCCACCTGCCATGTGTGATGGGGATGGAGAGGGACACATAGTCAAAGTAACTATACAGCCAGCACATATGTATATACCTACATATGTACATGTCTGTTCTCACAGCAGCTGAATAGTGCTAACAATTGCTTTCTATGCACCTGAAACACCATCTTTTCAGAGTTTATATTCCATGCAAATACTTGGTCTCTTAGTTGGAAGCTTGGATGAAATGCGGACAGGGGGGTTGGTTCTGGGTATTTTCTAGGGCAGAGAGCTTGCCAGCACTGAATGATGGATCTGATGGAAACAGCTCACTAAACTGGGGCAGTTGGCTCTCAGTCCAGGTTTTCTTATCTGGATCCTCTCCCCAAAGGCTCGTGTTTCTCCAGTGATCTAAATCCACCTAATCACTAAGGAAAACCCTTATTGCATTGCAGACTGTCTTACATATGTTGTTTGCTTTCCTATTAACTCTATAATATCTGAGCACTGTGCCTGCTATTCAGTATTTAAATACTGTTCTTTCCACATTTACTATGATGGTGATTTTTTTTCATTGCCTTCTTTTTAGTAACTTTGGAAGGGAGTTTATTCTTATAAAATAATCCTTTCTTTGCCTCATATTTTCAAAATTCTTATGAATATATTGCTTGCTTAAATAGCTCAACCTACTGTCCATGTATCCTCATACCACATATCAGAGAGGGGTTTTTGTCTATTTCCTGCAATAGCAGAAAATGCACAGATGCCAGATATCTCTGTTTTAGAAAGACTTCTAACACTGTCCCACATGGCCATGCATCTCACAAGCAAGTACAAATACAGGGATGTTGTCTGGGAAGCTAGAGAACACGTAAGGAAAGCTAAGGCCCAGTTAGAGTTAAACTTAGCTAGGGATGTTAATAATAACAAGAAGGGATTCTACAGGTACATTGCAAATAAAAGACAGACCAGGAACAACTTCGGCCCCCTCCAGAAGCTATTGGGTGAACTGGCTATGCAGGATTTGGAGAAG
>NDXB01004007.1:0-12667 GCA_002631895.1 Agapornis roseicollis
AGGGCAAGCCAGGGGGGTTGAGTGAGTGAACGAGCTGCGTGGGTTTAAACCATGACACCCACCTTACTAAAAGATGCAACCTAGTGGAGGTCTGGGTACAGCCAGGCATGAGTAGGGTCAGCTAGGTGTGATACTACACAAATCCTTCCAACCTTTTCATAAATTCTGCTGACACCAGAAACTAGTATAATCCTGGAATATGCTAATGCTTAGATTTAAGGGCATAGATATGGGGAAGTGAAAAACTTATTTCTTAGCATTAAGGTTGAAGATACATCCAAACTACACAAGAATAATTTACCAGTAGACTTTTATTACTCTGTTCATAACTTTCTATATAGATAATTAAACTGTTACCATGTGAGGCAGTTAACTTTACATCACTGCTCAAAAAACAAACACTGCTTTTAAAGGAAATATTCTGGCCCATCATCTTTTCTTTATTTCTGAGGGAGTGAATTTTAGTTGAACACACTTCTGTCTGGGGCACAAGACAAATCAAAGTCCAAAACAGGGATTTTGTAATTCAGAGCTGTTCCACATGGCTGCCTATTCAATACATATAATTCATGACCAATCCCAACCCTGCTTACTCATTGTCATGGACCACTTATGGGTTTGATTTTATTTGAAATGGTATTTAAATGTTCGCTAGCAGCATTTTAATTTGAATCTACAGAAGTTTGATCACACAAAGTCCAATTAATAGCCCACATGTCTATGTAATTGGAAGACCTGACTCCATTCCAACACCTGTTTTGTATTTAACAGCAGGTCACAGCTACAAAGGTTGATAGAATACCAGAATAAACCAAAACCCTGTGTGAATATTCTCCCTCTATTGAACTACTAAAAGATTAACTATTAATCCCATGATGAAATTAACAGGGCATTTGCATTACTTTAAGGAAAAAAAGATGGCCTTTATGTTCATAACTTGCTTTCTTTTACATTTAATTGACAATGCAGATTTAATATGTACCTTGGCTAGATCTGATACTATTCAATCCCCAAAACAACTCTTTAATGTCTGGATTAAATAGACGCCAAAAAGTGTATTTTTCTGAAAAAAGTTTCCAGTAGAATTTTACAGATGTCATAGAAAGTGCTTTATGAACGAGCAAGCACCAGAAAAAGATGAAAATGGTTAAAACTATTTAGGTTTCTGGTTACTTTAGACAATAATTAACTCAAACACAGGAGAATGATTTAGCCTTGACTGCACTAACCCTCCACAGAGCGTGCTCCTCATGTGCAATGCTGAGACATGAAGACAAGAAGAGCAGACATGGCCCCCCTGAATGATGCTGCCATTGTCAGTGGAAAGTCTGTCTTTGCCCTGGGTTCACCAGTAGCAGTCATTTTTCTCTTTAGTAGCTGGTGTAGTGCTGTGTTTTTGACTTTCAGCCTGAGAACGAATCTGATAACACCTAAGTTTTCAGCTGTTGCTACGTAATGTTTATTCTGACCAAGGACTTTGAGTCTCATGCTCTGCAAGGGAGGAGTGGATGACGGAAGGAAGCAGAGACAAAACACCTGACCCAAAATAACCAAAGGTGTATTCCATACCACAGCACATCATGTCCAGTATATGAACTGGGTGGAGTTACCCAGAAGGCCCAGATTGCTGCTTGGGTCAGGCTTGGTTTCAGTCAGTGGGTAGTGAGCAGTTGTATTCTCTTTCCTTGTTGTTCCTCTTATTATTATTCTTGGTGCTAGCAGTAGTGGTTTGTGTTATACCTTAGTTACTGGACTGTTCTTATCTCAGACCGTGGGAGTTACATTTTTCTGGTTCTCCTCCCCATCCCTCTGGCAGCAGTGGGAAGAAGGGAGGGAGTGATCAAGTGGCTTCGTGGCTCTGAGTTACTGCCTGGGCTTAAACCACAACAGTTTTTGACATCAGTTCCTTATCTGGAGCAAGTGTTGTGCCTGACTCAATGCTCCTGATCCCCAAGTTGGGGAAAGAGACAGGCCCAAAAGTGAAAAGCAGATGGTGTGTACATTGCTCTTGGCTACATCTGACTATTATGGGACCTGCTGTTAAACTACAAATGTGTGCAGGATAGTAGAGTGGTGAGAAGCCACACATTTCAAGCTAGAGAGTTCTATGAGCACACAGACACATATGCTTGACACACATCAAGTCAGAAAAAGCTCCAAATTCTGAGGTGGTGATACTGACAGCCTGCTCCAGAGCAACATGAACCACTACATACCAGTTGATCTAGGAAAAACAACACATTTCTTTAGCATGGCTAGGCATAGTCAATGCCTAGAGACTAACATTACCTGAGACAGCTTGCATTTCTCAAACTACATTGTTACTTTTCCATCTGAGCCTACTTCATTAGAAAGGAAAACTGAAATACAATGCATATCTTCTTCCTGCATCTTCCTATGGAGGAATCATACCACAGTTTGGTGTCCTAGCAGGAAATGGAGCCTAAAGAATCAGCCTAACCTGGAGACTTCAATACAAGTTGCAGCCTTCACTCACATGACAGCCTGAGAAACACTGAATTCAGGTGACTGAAAGTAAACATGTTCTCAAATTATAAAATCATAATGAACATTATGCATTTATAAATGTTTAATATATTTGTATGTAAGCATACACATGAAATTATAACCCACCACTCTAGAAGAACATCTAGATTGAAAACCTGATGTCACTCTTCCTGAACTTCTCTCCCTCTTAGTTACCATTATATATGCTGAGGCTGAGACAATGGTCGTCCACACTTACACATACACCACAACTGTTATCTTAATCAACAATCCAAGAAGTAGATAAAACTTAATCTCAACAAAGCATCTAATCAAAATAGTGTATTTTGATCTAAACTGAAATAGTCATTCCACCTAAAATAAATGCCAAGTGTGAAGTACCATGCAAATACAGTATCTGTAAAGATTGTAAATAGCTATATGTAAGGCAAAGTCAGAAATAATAAACCCAAGGTTCTGCTGAAATGAAAACTTGGAAAATTGATGTAAGTCAGGGACAAGTTCTTGCCTATATCTGTTCATCTTGGAATTCACTACAGGCAAAAATGTGTGAGTTATTCCATGCGTGATTGTGTGACAATATGAGAAAGATATTCTGTACCAACAGCTCCTTAACATACCTGAATCACTGAAAAATATTGTGAACACAGTTTAGTTTTGGGCATACCTGGAAACACAAATCACCAGAAAAAAAACCCACATATTTCCACCTATTAAAATAAAGTTTCAGCATCACACATCTAAAAGAGCAGAGCAGGAGGCAGTATTGTCTTCAGAGAGACAAAACATCAGAGTAACAGAAATTCGGGCTGACAACTGGCTGGATTTGTTCAGTGTTTGGAACAATCTAGGGGAAACAAAAGGAATTTAGAGCTTAGAATTGTTTTTGATTGTTATTTTCTAACTAGAGCATGAAAAAGAAAAAAACAACACAAAAGAGAAGAATTTATTGGAAAAGATGCAACACTATCAGTTTTGGGTCAAAACCATTGTCTCGTTAAAACTGAAGATGTTATTTCAAAATCACAGTCAATGAAAAGAGTTCAAACACTTTATTGTAGGTGTGCACACAGCTTTTTATTCAGTAAAATTTTAATCGTTCAGTGAGGGTTTTCAAATGATCTTATTGAGGATTTTTGCAAAAGTTACATCGAAGTGGTAACCCGACATCTAAATAAGACTTAGAAATATGGAAAATCAAAAGCTTTTTCTACAACTCCTGTGTATTTCAACAGACAAAACCAAGTCAAAATATCACATATCACTCATGTCCTGCAGTCTGCAGTTGAAGGCTTAAGCTTCAGCCCTCATCCTGCAATGCTCATATAGTCAGATGCATAGAAGCAATTCCCTTTGAGTTCAGCAAGGCTCAGCCTCACAGTTTGGGGTTTACTGTATGCAAAGTATGTCCTGGCTCATTCTAGCACAGCAGATGCCAGTATATCATGGCAGTCAGAACCAGAGTTTTTACAGCAAGTTTTTAACTATTCTTTTTAATTCTACTGCAGCTGGGAAACTGCACTTTGCATTAGACATTTTGGACTAACAACAGCCTTGTTGCTAAGCCCCATCCCACCATACACTCAAGGCCAATATTCATAGGGGCTATTGGTCAGTGAAACTCAGGTGTTCATGGTCTTCCTCTTTCTACCACCCACATGCCCTCTTTTATACCATGATGAAACCATAACACATCTAGACTGGGAAAAACTATTTGGAAAGCAAGAGCTCCAAGATTGTTTAGGCACTGCTTATGCCCTTCTTACTTCACACATTGTTCATGTAACTTCTCTAAGTGGAGAGCTTGGGGGGCACCTAGAATGCAACTCCTGAATCATCAAAACCAAAAAATATTAGTCCCTGGCCGTCTTGGAGAGCAGACAGACACTGCTACTGAGGCCCCAGAGGAGGCTGCAAATACATAAAGGAACTTTTCATGGTCCGGCACACACTTCACTGACCTCATTTTTGCAAAATGGTGTTCATGCCTTCAAATGTTACCATATACTTCCATCATCTTAATTTTTCTCAAGCCTGGTTACAAGGGACACATCTGTCCTGAAGGATCTAGAATTGCCCAAATCCTACTTTCATACTAACGTCTTGCTGCAGAATCTGTGGTGCCATGAGAATAGATTAACCTAAAATGTCAACATATTCCTCATAGGACACAACTGAGGCCTGATACAACTGATGACTCAAAACCACTACCTAGCTTTTCATAGAATTATACAGTAGTTTGGATTAGAAAGGTCCTCAAAGGTCATCTAGTTCCAACCTCCCTGCCACAGGCAGGAATACCTTCTAATGACAAGGAGACTGGGTCTTTCACAGGAACACAGAAAATAAGCTTCTAGTTACAGCCTGGATTGGCAAAGAGAAATCTTGTTTCTAGATGAGAATGGAAGAAGCAAACACAAGATTTATCTCAAGCACAGAAGTTGCCTTATAAAAGACAACCGGCCTTTCTATTCCTTCATAAATATTAACAACAAATACTTAGTCTTCTAAAAAATTGGCTGGTACCTAGCAGGAAAACAAAAAGGCAGTATCATAACTGATGATTTAGAGCTGATATAGCTGCACATCTTCATTGTCTGCTGCTCTCTAGTTATTGCAAACTTCTCAGGCCACACTGGTCATCATCACACACATATGGGGTTGCAGGGCAACTTCCTTAATCCACTTAGTTAAACTTAGATTTCAGATACTAATACCCAAGGCAGTGAAAGCATTTCCAAAGATCAGGAAAACATCATTTGTTTTTAAAGTGATAAAACTATATGAAAGTAGCACAGGCAATATGAACCTTCACAAATCTGTAAGTAGGTAGCTATAAATTGCAGTATATTCTGACATTCTTTACCAACTATAACATTAAGCTGACAAATTATACTAATACAGTATGATTTCAAGGTGTATCCACATTTGCAGCATGTGTAAATTTCTCAAATAGAATCCAATGTTTGCTAATATGGTATGATCTAAGTTAATAAGATCAAATTATGTCTGATCATACTACATTAGTAAATGTCACATCAAATTAGTCATTTTCAGAATTATAATGAAGCACAGAAAGCAACCAAAAATAACTTTTCCAACACAAGTAAGCAGTGCTGAAACTGAAAACTGAGCTAAATACCAAGCCCCTAGAGAGCGCTTTTTTGAATTCAAGGTTAGCTGAATTTTCAGTCTTATTTCAGAGAGCTGTCACACATTATTTAAATAATGGTTTAAGTCACAGTAGAGTCTTGTCCATAGGTCACTAATAGGGGCTGAAGATAAGGTCAAGAACTAGGAAAAGCTGGTAAAATCTCTACTGAAAGGCTGTTAGCTCAGAGGTAGTCATCCTTCTGCATGGTTGAACTCATTGTAATGGCTCCAAGTCAGAAAACTCATTAAAAGCCACTGAAAGGAGTTTTGAAAAAGAAAGCATTTTAAATAGGAAGTTGCATAAAGACATATTAAACTTTCCTCTTTTCAAGTATTTTACCTGGACTGTTGCAGTTAACCAGGCTTTGTAATATTTCATTATTCCTTTCTGTTACTGAAACCAAATACCTGTCAGGTGTACGTTTAATATCATCTCATTTATTTGAAAACAAAATGGTTTTGGTTTCTTTGAGCACAGTAGGAAAAAACTAACAGCTTCTTAGCTCAGGAAGTCCAGAATCTGCCCTCAGCAAGTTCCTCAGCCTGACATCCCATGTTCTCCTGCCAATGTGGGAAGCTTCCTACAGGTTTCCTCCATGCTCCTATATGTAAAGGTAGAAAATATGCCTCAAATACCCACATTTAAACTAACTTGTCATGCAGCAGAGGCTTCCCAAATAGAGTGCCCACAATCTTAAATCCTACCCTAAAAATAGAAGGCTGAAGTCAGTCCTGTTAGGCCTCAAGGATGTCTCACACACAACCTTTCCCAGAACCTTTAACAAGGATGAAAAACCCTGTCATATGGCAGAAGCATAAAGAGCAGAAATTTGAAGAAACATTCAACTGTCCTACGTTCACTGTGAACATGGGGAACGTCAGCCTCTCCAAAGCTCCCCTTCATCTACTTCCTTGTGAAACTGCAAAAAGAGTTAAAAAAAAAATAAACTCAAGATAGCCCAGTAAAGGAAGTATAGGACAAGAGAGATTTCTTCTGCAAAGCTGAGCAGTCCCCCTGTTGGAGAAGGAATTTTGCCCCTATGATACCAGATAAACCAGTGTCTAGGATTTCCCCAGGCCATTGCATCAACTCCAAGTGACAGTTTTTGTCCCTTTTGATGAGCTAAGAAACACTGGAAGGCAACAAATACTTGAGTGATTTCATTTTTATCCTGAGTTAAAACATACCTATACAGCTACAGCTATGTAAGTCTTCTGGATAAATCACCTTTATTCCCAGCTGAATAAATTAGTACCAGTGAAAAGATTGCAAGCTCCAAGATAAAAGCACTTTTCTGTAAAGTTTTCAAGAAAGTGAAGGCCAAGGTGGTGTTGAATACCTAAGTGAACAGTTCAGTGTTTTTTTAACAGGACAGATTAAAAGAACACGCTAAAGATGTCCACTGTTAAAAGGAGAATTTGTAGCTATTTTCTCAGAAGGTGGAACATATGTTCATTATTGTGACCTATAGTGTTTAATATTAATTTTCTTGATTTAGTATACACTGGCATATGCTTCAGAGTATATTTTCCCCCACAATGGCTTTACCAGTTCCTGTTGCTCATGAGCTTTGTTTATTTGCTTGATATTTGTTTCTTTTTAATCCAAGTTGTCTGCATGAATTTTAACTGAATTATGGGTGTTTATGTAAGGCTGTCTGCTCAGGGACAAAGTTGTTGATCCCTAGAGAAAGCATTGTTCCTATCCTGCCTGTATTTCAGCAGATTAGGTTTAAACCAGACCTATCATCAAAATACACTCACTTGCACACAAGCTTTACACATGTTTTAGTTAGAATGGAGTTGTTATAATAGACCAGCCCTTTGTTATTAGCAATTATGAATACTTCTGTTGGATTCTGGTATGCCAGTGGACTAGGAACCCTTTGTTGTCTTTAAGCTAATGTCTACATTATTCTGCATATTTTGCTGCTTCTAATCCTTCCCCTGTCCTGAAGGATTTTAGCAACATCTTACTGCCATTCTGTTATGAAACTGATTTTCCCTGGAGCATGTGGCAATCTCATTAGGCACCTAAGGATCATATAAAAATCAAATAACAACATAAGCTGAGCCAAAAAAAACCAAACCAAAACCAAACAAAAAACAACAAAAAAAAAATTCTGTTTAGCTCAAGACAAAAATAAAAGCACATGGGAGGAGGAGGGGAAAGAAAGAGAAAAATAAGTGAAGCATTATTGGCTGCATTTTGTTTAATGGCTCTATTTTGTGTTGGATCTCAAATGGTGGCTGTGCAGTAGAAGCTCATAGGTAGATCACTCCTGTGGTTGTCCACAAGCCTTTCTCCAGCCTGTGGCCTGGGACAGGGCACTGTGAACCCAGGAGTATCCCCTCTCCACCAACTCTGCTTTAAATCTGGCAGCAATAAGTGTAATTTGAAGGTGGCTGCATTCCCTATTTTTGTATGGGTGCCTTTCCCTCTTTCATGTGGAAATACAAACTATATGCTGTAGTGATATCTTTCTTCCACCCTGCTCTCCCCATGCCTCCCACCTACTCCTTTTGGCTGAACACAGCTTGAAATTAAAGTGTTGGAGGAAGTCAAAGTGAAATTACACAGGATTTGACCTGATGACCCAGAAGACACTTCGGATCTTCTCTCAGAGAAGTTGTTTCAACTAATCCCAGAAAAACACAGTCACATGTCACAGACTGCTCTACAAACTTCTATGATTCTGTCTCTGGCCAGATTAGACTGCTTTGGACTGCCTAACTATTTAAATAGGACAAGGAAGAATTTCTACCATTTTAGCAGAGCAAAAACCTATCCTCATTATATCAAGTTAAACAAGAGATTCCTTCTCCTTGGGACCGTTAATTATATGCTTGAGCATTTTCTGAAATATTATTTGGCTATAGGTAGACACGACTGATGAGGGTTGTCCTATTGACCTCTGCTTGTAGAATCCAAGAGCCACTCTTCTTACAACCTCATTCACATTCATTTGAAGTAGTCATTCAGAAACTCAAGAGCTTGGACATGTAGTGTTTGCATTTACCAGATAAGGAATCTGAATATAGCTAACATCATCTAAAAATGGGTATAAATCAGGAGTAAACCACTCAAGCCAGCTTTCTGTGTAGCATCACTGTACAAAAGTTTGAATATACATACATGTTCCAGCTAATTAAGCACAGTTCAATGACACCAATACAGTAAGCAGCATCGAAAAGCTGGCAACAAAGAAAACTACTTGGCAGAGAAAGCACTGTGCGCTGCTAATGCTGTATGAATAACATTTTAATTAAAGCCAGGTTTCCACAAGTCACAAGCCCCAATCTCTTGGTTTTGGCTTAAATCCTGGGTAATTTTTCTGTTACACGCAAGCCCACCTCTTAGGATATAAAATTGTTATGATTTTACATACACGCACACCCTGGAGAAAAGTAACATCAGTAAACAGCAACATCAATAAAATAAGCTTTTCATACATTAATTTATGGCCACAGTGCATGGACGGTATCACACAGACCTTTGCCAGGCACAGAAAAATGGAACTTAAGCTGGCCGTGTAGTGTGTCAGTACAACAGCTGTGATGGATCACATTTTTCCAAAAAGGAGATTTTTAAATTTGAAAATGGCTTATATGAAATTGGCTTAAAATGAATTAGTGCCAAATTAAACTGAATGTTTTCTGAATTCTTTCTTAGAATAGGGCTAAAAGAGAGCAGAAACAGTTTTTCATTGTGTTTCAGTACCTTGACTGGGATTTTCAAAGCAAAAAGCATTTAATTGGCCAATGCTCATTAGGTCTGTGTGAGAGCTGGGCAAACCTGAATTGGCTTTGATAAACGCACTTTAATATTCAGGAGTAGAAATAAAATTTCTCCTTTTGTTTTTAAAAACAAGTCATGTTTATGAACAAGAAAATTAAAACAGGTCTTTGCTCATCACAGTAGAATTAAGATATACTAGAAACATGCAAAACATTTGCTTTTAATTCCTCCAGAGTTACCCACCCTGAGTGCTTGCCCTGCCTGACCTTTCCAAGCATCAGTTCTTTCCTCTAAAACTGTTCACACCCCTTGGACACAAGAGGTGCCTACATCAAGACAAACATCTAGGAACAGACCAGCAACCAGGCAACAGGAGGACTTACCAAAGAGAGGTTTTAGTAAACAGAAGAGTTTCCTTCACTGCAAGCACAGCTAAAGCTCTGTACTAATCTGTGTGTCCTGACTAGCCCAGGCAGATCATAGAATAGTTAGGGTTGGAAAGGACCTGAAAATCATCTAGTTCCAACCCCCCTGCCATAAGCAGGGACACCTCACACTAAACCATGCCACCCAAGGATCATCTAACCTGGCCTTGAATACTGCGAGGGATGGAGCACTCACAACTTCCTTGGGCAACCCATTCCAGTGCCTCACCAACCTAACAGGGAAGAATTTCTTCCTTATATCCAATCTAAACCTCTCCTGTTTAAGCTTGAAACTGTTACCCCTTGTCCTGATGCTACAATATCTCAATTTTATTATCTTCAGCATTACTAAACAATCGATCCCAGCCTCATCTAGTGCCTTTGAATTAAGCAGTGTAACAGCATTTTCATCTTTGCTTCCTAATGAGCAGTTCTCAATGACCTTTATGAACCAAGGTTGGCCAAGTGTATTATTCTTTGTCCAAGCACATTACACAGCCCAACAAGACAGAGAAGACTAGTTCTACTGCTCCACTTACTCTAGCAGCAGCCTAGTGCTTACTCTGTGACAGGCTGCCTGAAGTATCTTTCCATTTTAGCACTAGATGAAATGCAGACCTGTGTTTAAGGCAGTGAAAGACAAAGGTGGCCTAGGATTTCAGAGACCATCCAAAGCTAATTTTTCTTCTGCTTCTTTGCCAAAGCTAATCCACAGCTGGCCTGTGCCTGCAGCACACCAGACAGACAGACACAAAGTTCAGCCCATTCTTTGGTCATTCGCCCCAGGGTGGGATTAGGCAGACACATTCAGCATCTATTTTTTTCTGTAGAGCTGTTTGAAGAGAGACAAAGAATCTCCTTATTTGCCTCTTACACGTGTGCATTGATAATTAATGAGCCCTATACAGTCAATTGCCCTTTCCAAGAGACAAAACCCCCATGATTACTCACTCTTTTCTCACAGTGTACAGACTGCTTTCCATACCCAGACCATATCTAGCTAGAAGAAATAAAACAAAGCCCTTCTCTCAGCAATTCTGAGGATTTATCCATACCTTATAAAGCTCCATGATACCAGAACACTCCTGAAAGTCTGCTTGCTACTTGCAGAAATGAGTAGCCAGGTGGACACCAGCCCCTTCCCATGCAGGACACATGAAACACAGAAGGACTGCAATGAGGTCTTGTTAACAGGACCGAGTCCTGCTCTGGGGAAACTACCTCTCTGCTTGAAGACCCAAACATCAATAAGAAGGACCATTTATTAAAAAAAAAAAAAAAAAAAAAACAAAAAAAACCACACCAACAGCGAAAAAAGAAAGCTTACAAGAATGAGTTCTACTGAATATACAGGGATTTCATCAACACTCCACTTGCTACCATAAACCAGCATCTATAGGGTTAAAGCAGGATTGCATGAGGATNAAAAAAAAAAAAAAAAAACCAAAAACACAGAAGTCTAATGTCTGAAGACATTTGTGTATAAAGTTTTCTATTAAAATACCTTATGTTATCTCCAACCTATTGGTCTGTTTCATCAGTATTTGTTTCTTTTCCTCCCATTCCCTTCTCTGGTTTAATTTTCTGAGAGGTGTTCTGCCCATCCAATTTTTTTCTTTCATGGAAAAAGCAAAGAAGCAGGAAGCAAACAGAGCTTCCTAGAACCAGCATGCAAACAGTTCCCTCAAAACCCACAGCAACCAGACTTGCAAAAAAGGCCATTCTGATACTTTACCTAACTACACTCACAGGAAAAAGAAAAGGAAAACAAGTTAAAAAACACAATTTTCTCCTTACCTCAGTCCCTCACCAAGTCCTCCACACACCTCAGCTTCAGTTAAAAAAACTTGCTGGAGCAAAGGGGATGTACAAGGGAATCCCCTAATTCAGGACAGCTGCCCCTGCCCTGACACCCCCACCACGTATTTAGGGCATGCAGCTGTGGTCTCTCTTTTGCTATGAAGACTTAATCCCTTCCCTGCTAATCCCAAATGAAAGCTACAGGCACTAGAGCAGACAAAGTGAATGAGACCAGTGACTTTTTATGAAACCTTGTGCATGTGATTGCTATCAACTTTACAGCTGAAACAGATTCAATTTCCAAACAGAAACAGTTGCCAGACATTGCTCTTCACCTGTGGAATGACCACACCACATGCTATTCCAGTTTCTCCTTTTAATTCCAGTTTTCTTCTTTCCTGGAATTTCAGCACCTGGCAATGAAACATGGCCTCCAGAGGTTCCTGAATGATGCTGAGTACAGTAAATCCACAGCATACAGAATAGAGATAACAGATGGTGAGTTTGTATTACTGTGATAGTTCAAGACAGATAGACACTTCAAAGACAATGTTCCAAAGGTGTCCCCCATTCAGTTCATCCTGCAGAGAGGTACAGGACATATGAAGTGGATTACTTAGGTAACTTCAGAAGTATTACTCCATGTGCCAGAGGAAAATATCTCCCTGATAGCAAAGGTACTGCAAGTAATTGCAAAAACCAGGTGGTAGAGAAAGATGGGGTAGGTATTGTTATGGAATAGACTGTGTTCTTCATTCAGGTTAATGTGCTAGCTGAAGATGGAAGGGAAATTGTAGAAATCTCCCATCTACTGTGAATGGATTTTGCTCCCTCAGCCTCAATATTTCCCACACATATGCTCAGTTCTAAGCCTTTGGACTTTGATCTTCTGTAAGGACCAGATCTCATTCTCCACTACACTACTGTACCTGGGGGAAATTTAGTGATTTACAGTGGTTTCATTGGAAGGACAAAAAGTCCCATGCGGAATTATAGAAAAAGGATTCTGTAAAAAAAAAAAAAAAAAAAAAAAAACAGCTTT
>NDXB01004007.1:15967-72744 GCA_002631895.1 Agapornis roseicollis
TTTTTTCCCTGCAAAATAGTACATCTGTGCCTGCAGTAGTTCATTTCAGAGTTGTGACATTTGGCAAGTCCCCAGAAGCCCCAAGTGTTCACTAACAGTACGAGCCAATGAGCAGCAAGGGGACTGACAGTGTGACACTGAACCCACTTCTTTAGGCTGAATCTTTGCAAAGAGGGAAAAAATGCAATAGCTGAGAAAAGATGCAGATAGAAACTTCACACCCATTCTGCCCACCCAACTGAATATCAGCTCCTGTCCCTATTTCAACTCTTCTGCAGTTAATGGTGGCTTTGTAATGAATGTTGACTGTTAGGATGGGAAGCACTGTCAGCATGGAGTAAAAGTTGTGATTAAGAACACAGATTTGTTTCCAAATTATCTGTAAAAAGTACTGGAGCATCATTATAAACCTGAAAGGGCTTTAGGCGATTCAATCTCCAGCACCATTTATAAACTGTTTTGCTACAGCTACCTAAATGATGGTAGTGACAGCAAGATGTGATGATAAATTTTGCTCTGTGGACTCACAGTGGAATTCTTTGCCTCTACCTTTCACCATCTAAGGAAAGTAAAATTATCACTGCTGTGAATTTTACGCAGTTGAGGGTGCACCAGAAAGGTTGAGGGAGTCCAGCTTTGAAGGTTGAGACAGAAGTTCAGGCCTGAGCACAGTAAGTACTGTTTATGAGACTTTTCAGAGTGCCAATCAGTGCATGAAGCCAAACTCCATGAGACAGAGCAGCAGCTCTGCTGCCTTACAGATGTATCTGTTTCTGATGTAACACATATCTGTGTCTCCAAAAAGCCACATGAATTGATATTGTGTGCATTTTGATGTTTTGTTTGTTCTCCTTCCTTCTAGGAGAGTAATTATGGTCTTAACTCCTCCTATTCATTAAATCAGACCTTGCTCCCAGCACAATGATGAGTATTCGCCACTAGATATACTTGCTCCTGTGCTGAGACTTTGTCAGCTCAGTTTCAGCCCAACACAAATTTTTCTGTCTGGGTTTATAAGCTGTTCAATATAAAGGTATTATAATGGGAATTGCAATTTTTTCTCAACTCTGAGAGCCTGCCTGCCCTGCAGTGTGACATTCAGAGCCCTGCTAGACTACTACACATGCCCTTGAGTAGTGTGAAATGACCACTTTCTTGTGTGACAGCCAAACCTCATGACTCAATACAACTGTGTGGTTGATTGGTACACTGATTTGCTTTTGTAGGAGAATAATTAATTCACAGTGACTGATACCACTTTATTTCCACCCCATCACTGACATCTTGTCTGAGTTACATCATATCCCACAACTTGACTATCTTTTTTGGCTGCTGATGCTCTTTATTCCCTCTATTCCTTAGTATGATACTCATCATTATCTGCTATCTTACACTAAGGCCAGAATTCCTGCTGTGTTTCCAGGTAGTGTATTATTTCACTGAGTGATTCACTGGGGAGGAGAGAGGGAAAAGAGAAGGAAAAGTCTTAAAAAGAAAAATATCCAAGTTCCATGATTTCAGAGACTCTGAAACAGCTCCAAAATTCCTTGGTGTTCTGGAGGTCTTTCCCTGCATGATGAAAGCATAGGTCTTTTGTGCTGTTTGCTTTCTTTTGCAATATTTTATGATTCTCATATATTCTGAGTTGTGTTGATTTGTGGCTAGTTTTTCATTATTAACCCAGGAGGAATTTTCTCTGGAAACGTAGGAAAGAAACAACGCCCTGAAGTGAGACACTGCAAATGAGCAACTGCCATCAGACGATGGATTCTGTTATTTACCAGGTTCTTGCAGAATACTGCAGTATTTGATCACCTCCTAAAATGATAAAGTGGAAATAAAAGCATATTTCTTTTCCTTCTCCCCCTTCCCCCTTCCCATTTGTTTGCTGCATCAGCTCTGTAGACTGTTACTTTGTGAGGAAGAAACACAGTCTTCCCCAGCCAGGGAAGTAGGCTCTGTGATTAAAGAGGTAAATGTGGATGCAAAACATGTCAGCTCAATTCCACCCTCCAACACATTTTCTGGAGCAAACTATCTATTACACAGCATCTAAAGCCCCTTGATTTGTAACGAAACCAATAGAAATTATAGATCTAAATCTTGTTAGGAAGCAAGACTCCAGTCTCTGTCTCAGATGCAATCTGTGAAATGAGGATATTAGCATCTCCCAGAGACAGAAAGCACTCAGATTCTGATGCCATGGGAGCTGTTGAAATACCTACAAATGATGACTCCATCTTCTTTCTTCTTGGGTTATTCTTGCTTCACAGAAATATGAATGAGACCAATTTCTCACCATTCCTATGTGAGAACACCTCCACAAAAACAGTGATTCTTTGAGCACTAGAATTCCAGATCCTAATTTCCTATGGATTTGCATCTCTATGCTAGGAGTCCCTCTGGAACCTCTAATAAGCACTGAATTCATGACACAGCCATTCTTTTAACTGGGCACTAATAGGATTTCTCCTCTTTAGGCAGCCGCCTACATTCATGAAATGTGTTGAGGTTATTCTCCCTACCTAAGTGGCCACCAAGGCTTATTTCCACTAAGAAATTGCCTTCACTAATTTAAAACATTCATACCTCAACTGCTGTAGCAGAAAAGATATAAAACCTAATACAATTAGTTTCGAGCCAGCTTTACTTTCATTGGAAAAAAACTATGCTTTCAGTGCTGCTGTCCCGAGAGACTTCCAGCATTTCAAATTCTGTTGGTATATCGCTGGAACTATTCTGACATCAAATCAGCATCAGTTAAGTGAGAATCAGTTAATGGAAAATTAATCTATATCACTTAAAATTTTATTTATCAAGATCTTGGCTTCGTTATACAGTGTAAGAGGTAGATACAGAGTATTCCCACTATAGCTGGTAGAACTACTCCCAGTGTGGTACTGTAACTAAAAGTAAATCTGTAAATATATCTGTATCCAGGGAAAGTGGATAAAATCGTAGAATGGAATGATAGAATCAACTAGGTTGGAAAAGACCTTTGAGATCATTAAGTCCAACCATTACCCTAGGACTGCCAAGACCACCACAAACAATATCACTGAAGGCCTCATCCACATGGTTTTTGAAAACTTGCAGGAACAGTGATTCCACCACTGCCCTGATGACCCCGCCTGTGAAGAAAGTGCTCCCAATATCCAATCCAAACCTCCCTTGGCACAGCTTAAGGCTGTTACCTCTTGTCCTATAACTTGTTACTTGGGAGAAGAGACTGACCCCCACCTCACTACAACCTCATTTCAGGCAGTTGTAGAGAGTGATAATCATAGAATCATAGAATAGTTAGGGTTGGAAAGAACCTTAAGATCATCCAGTTCCAACCCCCCTGCCATAAGCAGGGACACCTCACACTAAAACATGTCACCCAAGGCTTCGTCCAACCTGGCCTTGAACACCACCAGGGATGGAACATTCACAACTTTCCTTGGCAACCCATTCCAGCATCTCACCACCCTAACAGGAAAGAATTTCTTCCTTATATCCAATCTAAACTTCCCCTGTTTAAGTTTTAACCCATTGCCCCTTGTCCTGTCACTACAGTCCCTAATGAAGAGTCCCTCCCCAGCACCCTTATAGCCTCTCTTCGGATACTGGAAGGCTGCTATGAGGTCACCACACAGCCTTCTCTTCTCCAGGCTGAACAGCCCCAGCTTTCTCAGCCTGTTTTCGTATGGGAGATGCTCCGTTCCCTGATCATCCTCGTGGCCTCCTCTGGACTTGTTCCAACAGCTCCATGTCCTTTTTATGTTGAGGACACCAGAACTGCACACAATACTCCAGGTGAGGTCTCACGAGAGCAGAGTAGAGGGTCAGGATCACCTCCTTCAACCTGCTGGTCACGCTTCTTTTGATGCAGCCCAGGATACAGTTGGCTTTCTGGGCTGCAAGCGCACACTGAAGCCAGCTCATGTTCATTTCTCATCATGATCAACACTCTCAAGTCCTTCTCTGCAGGGCTGCTCTGAGTCTCTCCTCTGCCCAACCTGTAGCTGTGCTTGGGATTGCTCCGACCCAAGTGTAGGATTCTGTGCTTGGCTTGCTTAAGCATCATAAGACTGGCATCAGCCCACCTCACAAACATGTCAAGGTGCCTCTGGATGGCGTAAGGATGTATAATGTCCCCTCTCAGTTTTATCCACAGTAAAACCCCCCAGTTCCCTCAGCTGCTCACCATCACGCTTTTGCTCCAGACCCTTCACCAGCTTCATTACGCTTTTCTTGACTCACTCCAGCATCTCAATGTCTCTCTTGTAATGAAGGGCCCAGAACTGAACACAGGATTCAAGATGCAGCCTAACCAGTGCTGAATACAGGGAATAATCATTGCCCTGGTCCTGCTTGGCCACACTATTACTGATACAAGCCAGGATGCCACTGGCCTTGGCCACCTGGGCACAAGCTGGCTCATGTTCAGCTGCTGTTGACATCCACAGGTCCTTTCCCATCAGGAACCTTTCCAGCCACTCTTCTTCCAGCCTGTAGTGTTGCAGGGGGTTGTTATGGCTCATATGCAGGACCCAGCCCTCTGCCTTGTTGAACCTCATCCCACTGACCACAACCCATCAATCCAGCCTGTCCAGATCCCTCTGCAGAGCCTTCCTATATTTCAGCAGATCAACATTCCCAACCAACTTAGTGTTGTCCACAAATTTACTGAAGGTGCACTCAATCCCCTCATCCAGACCATCAGTGAAGATACTAAACAACAGTGGCCCTAACATTGTTCCTATATTAAGCTCCTTCTATTTACTGCCCATGCTGCAGACATTGACATAAATGCATGTAAGCTGCCTGTGGATCTGGACTGCAACAGCAGCATGCTACCCCATCGCTCATTTCTAGCAATCCTGATGTTACCCACTTTCCCCTGCAAAATCCCTCTTTCAGCTTTGTAATTGAATGTATAGGGCAGTAATTCTATGTCCCATATTGTTCCATAAAGGAAAATTAAAGCAGCAAAAGCTAATTTTCTTTGGAACTGGCTCTTGACTGATTTTATAAAGACTTGTAATAAAGAAGCACCCACTTTGAAACATACCCAGTTTTGAATGACAAGCTTCTGATACAGTCTGTATTTTTTACCCATACTTTTGTTTCAAAAGCAAATGGGTCTTTTTTTGGATAACATATAGAACAATGTCTTTTGGATAGCTTTCACATTAAGTGTCATTTTATGAAGCTGAGTTTCTTATTCTTGGCTACTCACACTAAAGCTGCAGCTCTTATGAACATGTTTTAATGTATCAATTTATATTCAGAACAAAGAACCTAGTTTATGCCATCATCAGAAATCCTTATGAGCTTGATTTTTTACTATTTCCATTATGTAGAGTTACGGTTTCCATAGAAAAAATAAAACAAGGTTTTCCTTTATTTTCCTTTTTTCTTTCCTCCTTTCCTTCCACAGTTTATTTTCAGAGTAGCAAATCTTGTGGGATTTTTTTGTTTTGCTTTGATTTTTCCCTATGCTGTTTTTGGTTTTGTTTTAGTTTTTAACCAACAAGCATTTGTTGTGCATTATAAATTGGCATTGAACTTGCTTTTTCCCACAAATGCATTAACCTGCTAACCAGATGTGTAGCTTGGCACACTGACTTAATGCTGGCTCTCTCATGTAAAGACCCACAAGGCAGTTTGGGGCCTGATCTATGTTATCTAATAGGGCAAAATTCTTACAATATCAACCAGTAGCAAATAGGGGTTCCTTTCCTCCACATTTTTCAAAGCATTGAGGAAGCCTTATAAACTCTAAACAATTCATGTGAAAGCATTTAAGTGCCTATTAAAGATGCTCAAGTAGGGAAATTTTCACTAGCATAAAGTAGCCAAAAAAAGAATAATCTGGTTTTTGCTGATGCTCAGAGATCTGCTACTTATTCACAAGACAACGAGATGACATGTCAGTGTTGTACTATTTGCCAGAACGTATGTGTGTGTTTATCAAGGCAGCATGAGTTTATAATTCTCAGGGCAATTTTTTTTTCCAATTCAAAACTGCAAAAAGGCATCAATTCCTCCACCTTCAGAAATTGTATTTTCTTTTGAAAAGCACTTTGATTGAAAATTCCTACTCAGCTCTTCTTTGCATAAATTCTTATAGGAGTAGAAAGAGTAGTGTGAATTATCTCATGCTCCTCAGCGGTTGATAGCATCCCTTGAGGGCAGAATCTCTTTGCAGCATTTCTTGCACAGAGCAACATCAGCCTCCAAGGACTGTACACAGATACGTGTCAGACGTGTCCTTGAAGGACCAAGGTCTTACCTGGTATTTTTGAATGTTCATTTACATAATCATCTGTGAAGAAACATGCTCTAAGTATTTTGCTCTATTTAGGCCCATAATCTCAACTGAGAAAAGGGGAACAGAGACAGAATTAACATCAAGACAGAAAGAAGCTATGCTTTATTAAATTCTCTGTTCATCAGCTTAAATTTGTCTTTTTGTTGCCTTCTATACTATAATCACTTTGCACAGGGTGCTCCACCCCTTTCCTGGAGTCTTGACATGGCTTTGGAAGTCAAAAGAGCTGCGAATGAACCTGGGAATCAGTACAGCTGTGTATTTAAATCAGATAGTGCTGGAAAGATTTCTTCCTGAGACTGTACTCCTCACTTGTTATGCTCACAGCAGGAATATATGCTGCATCCATGGGGAGAAAATGTGTTATAAAGAAAGCTGGAGTGCTTTTTTAGGAAAAGATCCCTAAACCCCACCCATAACCCATTTTAAGAGAAATAGCAGCCCCCTAAACTACTGAAAGGTATCAAAGATCCTCAGGTTCATTTTCCAGAAGACTTTTGCTTTGGGTGCTTTCAAATCCTAAGGCTTGCTTTCTTTTCTACATCTCACTCTGTTATCCCTTTAGTTGTTTAAACTGAGATAGAGTTTGAAGAAGCTTCTTGAATGATACCACCTAGAAAAGTCCATGCACTGGAATTTATCCATCCTTGATAGCAGAAATAGATACTTGGCATTCAATCCAAACATGCAACACTGAAGGAGAGAGCAATGAATGTCAATAATATGTATTTATAAGGAAAAGGGTGAAGAGCTGGGCTTTTGGCTTCTGTCCACTACGTCACTTTAAATGTATGCCCAGGTTTTGCTGTATCTCTATATATTGTATTAGCCCCAGACTTACATAGATCTGTTTTCATTATTAATCTACAGAGGAATTATTGGATGTAATTTTGGTTGAATCACTTTAACCCTCATAGGGCTGCTATGGCAATAGGCTGGACACCAGCATTTACTTTTTAATTCCCTGGGGAATGGACTGATACTTCAGAGAGGCTAAATAAGTTGGCCAAATGTAAGTTACTTAGAGCTCAATATTATTACATTTTTCCCTGGAGAGGTGGTAACAAGAGACTAAACTGGGCTTCACTTTCAGTAACTCTACTTTTCTGAAAAAAAAAAGTCAACCTCATTGTTTATCTTCACTTAGGATTACAAGAGATGTTCAGGATCCTGTGCAAGATGATTAATGTCTTCAGCTGCAAGTGAGGCAAAGGGGAGTTAAAGATGCTCAGGTTCTTACTTCAGTTAAATGGATTTCTGCTTGGACACAGCTGCTGGACTGCTATATCTGCTCCTATGCGAATGCCAGTGGGTATGGTTGCTTTGCAATTAAGGAAGAGCTCCTGAAAACAGCCAGGCTGCACCAGAACAACATCCCAGGACTACCTGTTTCCAGGTGTGCTCATCAGAAGATGCTCAGGAAAAGTGGCTAAAAATGAGGATCTGTGTAAATTCACCTTTCCCAGGTACAGCCAGTTGTCACCCAGAGCTTTATTTCTGCTTTGTGAAAGTGATGCTATTCTTTAACATTTTCAGATTGTTCCCTGTTCATGGGACAATGGCATCTCCGTGCAAACAAAGGACAACATTCTCCATTTTGACTTGTCTCTCTGACCTGCACTGCACATTTGAACCTCATCCCATGCACTTAAAAATCTGCCCCTAGCACCAGCAGCACAGATAAATAATGCTTCCAGCCCACCAAGAAAAGAAAGGGAATGAAGGACAAAAATGTCCTTTTATTTGTCTTTTATATCCTGGGTTTTACTGCAGATTTATTAATGTCTGGGCAAAATTATTAGTATTCTTTAAAAAGTCTAACTCTCCAGCCAAAACTGAAATTAATTTGATAGCTTGTCCTTGACTCTCAATTATTAGGTGAACGCAGAAAATGTTCATAAACATGAGGGACCTTGACACTGTAATCTGAAAATCGCCCTCATAATAAATTAAAGATTTTTAATATAAATTCTCATTGTATGTTTTGCCCTGTTCCTTCTTCCAAAGAAGGTGTTTGTATATATTTCAAGCTCCCTCACTTTCTCACAGTTGCAAGAACTTTTATGTGACTGAGCTGTGTATTTAGAAATATTACCTTTGACAAGGGGTTCTAACAGCAAACATGAAATAAAAATGTGAACTGTAGTGTTCAGCATCACTTCAAGACTTCAGAGTGTTACAGTTTGGTTCAGATGTTCAAAAAGATATTCTAATTAAAATCCCAGTGGATTTGCTTTCTAAGAAAACAATCATTTACATGATAATGTTTTATGTCTCAGAGAGAATCTGCAAATAGGCACTGAAAAGAGAAAGAAAAAATGCCTGTGCTGCAAGGACATTTTTATATGAAAACTGCATCAGAAATCAAAGACTACAGCTATCAGAAATACTGTGTTTTCAGCTTGAAATTTGGTTTATCAAACTGCTATATAATCTTGATGATCTGATTGGAAATCTGACATTGTAACCTGTGTACAATATCCTTCATTCCTCCCAGTTACATGTAAATGAGAATTTAGCCTAATGAGTTTGATGGCAGTTTGCCTTAATAAGCAATGAAAGTTTGGGTCCAACATGAGACAGAGATCTGAGCGGGGGAAAAAGCAGCATCGTGCTAAGCACAGGCATGGCATTTTGTCACTGATATAATCCTGAGACATATTTTCCTGAATTTAAAATTCCATAACTAAAGTACTGTGTAGCCACATACATTTTATTAGATTATTCCAAAGTCCCTATAAGCAAAATTTATTTCTTTTTCCCCTCTCTCTTTTTACATTATTCTTGGTGATAGTATCCATGTCTCAAATGTAAGATAATTTTACAGACTCTATTTTGTCTCTTTACAAATATTTACATTCTCTCACAGTGCTGTTTCTTTCATCTGAGTTACACTGTCTCACTGCTGGTCACACACTTCCATTGCTTGTAAAACTGTATAACATTTTCATACATGGTCAAAGTGATAAAATTCCCCTTTTGCTTGTGACAAGAGCACATCAAATTAATTTACTTCAAGATTCTCCTTGAGTTTCTTTTTTCCAGATTTTAACAGTTAATAAATTGCTATTTTCTTTGGAGAAACTAAACATTTTACTTTCTCTGACAGAGACAGAGGCTCAGTGCCAACCCTAATCATCACAAACCCCTGGAGATCTATTGATTTAGACAGAGCTAGATCACTCTAACTACTGAAGATCTGGTCGCTAGTGTGCTGTGAAAATGAAGTTTTCCTGGAAATGCAGTGCAATGAACTTACAACCTGAATAAAGAGAATGTGATCCTTCACTGCCTTTTTTACTGCACTGGCCATTCATAAGGTACCCAGCATTATGTCAATCCACAACCTCTATGTAGCTGGTTTAGAAGATGAAAAAGACACTCCAAGCAGTAGGCTTTAACTTTCAGCTTGGTCATATCCCAACCAGTTTCTCTACATTTTCAATTTTTTTTTTCCCACTGTGAAGACTCAGAGTACAATGCTTTTATCTCATGGCATTTTAGCACAACCACTCTAAAATAAAATTGAAAAACCTATATATAGAGAAGTTCAAACCATATATATATACATATATATATGTATGGGAAAGTTATTCTTTCTCCAGTCTTTGCATTCTTCAAAGAGGCTGAACTAGTTTAGTTCAGGTTTCCAGAAATAGCCTTTGCAGGCACACAGACAGCTTGTAAAATGATAGGTGAAGTTTTGAGTGATGGCGGCAGAGGACTGGGACAAAAGCTGCTAAGCCACCTTGAATGTTTCCTGTGCTTGTGATCCCGCTGTGATTAACCAGTTAGCTGTATTGAGCTGGGATCCTCAACCCCACATCGTCTCCTTTGCTCAAATGGTTCTTTAAAATCTTCAGAAGAACTTGGAAACAAATAGAAAAATGAGTCTGGTGACTTGTTGTAGGTGGATGATTAATTGTTCTGAGATTGCAGTCATGACTACAGAGCTTTCATCTCAGGTGACACTAATTAGGTTTTTTATTCTTCTGCACACATACATTGTATCAGAGCAAATTCTCTGTGATAGCACTGGGGAGGATATATGCAAACCCCTCTGTTTATCATCCCAAACCAAACAGCCTTAAAAACTACCAGTCAGACAGATGGTTTATTGAAATAAGGCACTTTCGCAGTTTATGGAATGTGTAAATCCCAAGGTCTCTGGTCAGGACAGTTTGCCAGTTGGGTTTAGGAATATAGTTTTACCAATTACCTATGGTAAAGCTGTGTCAAGATATACCAGTCCACCCTGCAGCTACACTTCCAGATGCAGAGCAGACAGGAGATAAATCTGGTGTCTATGCAGCCAAGACAAAGTAAATACAGGCAGTTTTCTCATGCGTGTGAGGGTGAAGTTCAGGCAAAGCCAGAAGCTATAGGAGACATCCACTTCTCCCTGCTCCCACTGAAGTGAAAGAGGACATGGAGATCCAGAAGGGCAGAGGCTGAGATCCACCAGCCTCAAAATGCCTGGCAGTGGGTGAGTGTGCTCCAGCTTGCAAATTCAAGTACAGTCAGAGGGAGCTGCAGAGAAGCCACATGCCCTAATGGGGACTGGGATGGAGTTGCTCTTTGCCTGCACACCCAGAGGTCTGGAGAGCACAGGAAATTAAACTGGTTACTCCAGTGCTGTGGAATCAAGCTGCTAATGCAGGAAAACAAGGAGGAGAGAGGAGGGCAAAGCAAAGCATGGGAAAAGCACATGGGAAATTTGAGAGGAAAAAAAAATAAAACAGACTATAACTGCTTAGTAAACATAATTTTTTCTCGCCCTGGGAGAACCCTGCTTTTCTGAATGTGTCCTACATCATAATGGCACATGGAACAAATTAACTTCCAGCCATGACCTACATTAGGATCAGAAAAAGACTGTTTTAGCTAAAACAAAGTTGTGAGCTGATGTTGTCAAAATACTGAGCTGTTGTTTTCTTACAGCCTTTAGGATGATCCCCTGCAGCAAAAGGCTTCAATGTATTCAACAGCAAAGCATGTCTGCTAATAGCTTTCAAACATTTAAGTCCTCAAATCTCTGGGAAGCATGGCTATCCCTCAGTCATTAGGCTCATTTGATCTAATAGCACAAGCATAAACAAGAGCAAAACCAGGGAACTGAGGGAGTAGAAACAACATTTCCCAGAAACATCCAGTAGGTGTGAAGTATCTGGAGTCCACAGCACAGCCACATCAAACTAGTGAGATGTATATGTACTTGGCACATCCGTGCTGGTTTTGAAATCGCTTTAGCCCTTTTGAAGCATATCCAAAATAGGAAAAAGCCAGTACAATCCCCTTTTCTGTAGAAGAGGCAAAGCAATATTTGTTTGTTCAAGTGGCTGACACACACAAATGAGCAATGCATGCAGAACTTACTGACAGAATGGCTGGATCCTATTTTTGGAGCCGTATTTTTCACAACCTAAAGATGCAAGCCTAAGAAGGTAGAGATGGGTCTTGTGTTCCCTCTGGTTTTACTTTTGGTGCATTTTCAGCAGCATTGCTCCTGTGTTCACTCACATTTCCCATGTTACAATTTCATCCTATACCCTGTGTGTGGAAACCAGCCTCTTGTGAAACTATTTGCAGCACTCTCCCATAACAAAAAGCTCCACTGTGCTCTCCTTGTCACTCTATTCTTTGAGGCTCCTGAAGTGGATATACTAGCCCATGAACAAACAACCTTTGCCAATGAACTTAAATACCCAGTTGCAATTAGGAGGCTGTGGCTGATGACGCATAACACAGAAAAGTATGACAAGACTGACAAGACTGAAAGAGTGCCACAAAATGTCATCAGGCATTATCAACTGCCATTGGGCCTGGAGCTTTCCTGGGAAAGCCTGCCAAGGAGGCGCGTACAATGACTGCGACTCAATCAAGTAGTCTCAGACAGTGTAAGAGGCCCAGAGTTGTCACATATAAATCTCCAAAGACTGGTGAAAACAGCTAGTGAAAGCAAGTGAGAGAGCAGGGAGAGAACTCAGGAAGCAAAAGTTAGAGCATCACTGAACCATATGCAACCCTACAAAGATAATGGCCCTAAATTACCTCTCACTTGAATTGGTTCATTAAGAATTTGATAGAGGTACATTGGTGCCACTGAAAGCCTATTCAGAGAGCTAAGTAGACTCTGGATCAGGCCCTAGGACTGGAAAATATATTAGATCATGAAGTACACTATTACATATTTTATAAGGGAACAGCTATCAATGCCTGCTGCACCCACCCAGAGAACATACAAAAAACAGCTGGAAATAAGAACAGCTGTGTATATCCCAGACACTCTTTAGCTGCAGCTTCTTCCAGCTACTCCTGAGCTAAAGTTAGACATTTCTATGGCTCCCTATTTGTAGAAGGAATCTTTAAACACTGAGAAAACAGTTAGGTTCAGTGACATATGAGTAAAATAATTACAGCATAAGTAAGATATACTTGACATTATTGTTAATTATTTGAGCTAACCTCTGGGTATGCAAATGTGGATGATGAGAGATGTGTTTGCAGGCATCTTTGGTTAAGTGCTTCTTACACCACAACTTTTTGACCAAGATTTTGGTATTTGCTAGCCAGATTTAAAACTAGTCTATGAATACACTGCAAATGGGAGCATCCATTGCTTATACATAAGACTTTTCTATAAAGGTCCTCCGAGAACAATGATCAGCAGAGATACATAGTGATTGGAGGTGTTGCTAATGAGACTACTACTTAGTCCTAAGACAGAAACTTTCAGATCTGTACCAAATAACCTGCTGTCATGGTTTAAACCCAGCCACGCATCTCGTTCACTCACTCAACCCCCCTTTCTTGCCCTCCCCTGCTTCCAGAGGGATGGAGAGGAGAATCAAAAGAATGCAACTCCCACAGGTTGAAATAAGAACAGTTTAGTAACTAAGGTATAACACAAATCACTACTGCTACCAATATAATAATAATAATAATAAAGGAAATAACAAGGGAAAAGAATACAGCATCTCACCAACCACCAACAGATAACTCACGACACCCCACCAACCACCAACCCAATACCTCCTCCAACACCCCAGAGAGAACTCACCCTTCTGGATAACTCCCAGTTACATCCTGGGCACGACGTGCTATGGTATGGAATACCTCTTTGGTCAGTTTGGGTCCTGTCCCTCCTTCCTTCCGGCCTCCCCTCCTCCCTGGCAGAGCATGAAGCTCACAAAGTCCTTGGTCAGGGTAAACATTGCTTAGCAACAACTAAAAACATTGGTGTTATCAGTTTTGTTCCCAGGTTAAGTCAAAACACAGTACTACACCAGCTACTAAGGAGGAGAAAAACTGACTGCTATTGCTGAACCCAGGACACCTGCTTTTGGGCAAAATACTTCACTCTTACTCACAGAGCTGATTTTGATCACACATTGTGTGCAAGATCCATTTTCAAATATAACATAACGTCACCTACATTTACAAGAGGAAAAAAAGAGATGTATTAATCTACAGATAGATGGATTCTGTGTCTGGAACTTGGACCCCAGTGGTGTTCTTTCACCATGATTTTCCTTCTCCTTTAGCCATATCAGCTAGAGTATGCGTTGCATTAAACCGGCTGCTTAACCATTGAATCTGAATATCCAACAATTGAGAAAGACATTTTATGGCATATAACCCTGGCTCCCTGGGAACAACAGGCAGGTATTTAATTAATAGGAACTTGTATTTTTTTTTTCTCCTAAAGATAAATAATAAAAAAAATACAGAATGCTGTATTTTGCAGAGTGCCATTGTGAAAGAAAATGTATCTGAATGGAAAACATGGCCAGAGTTTTCCATAACACACCAAATCACACACAAGCTCTGTTTGGGAAAGACTTTGAGTGTGCCTAAGGCTGTTTTTAGTAGTTCCCACATGGAAACATCATACCATGCATGTCTCCATTGTAACCCACACAAAACTGGTATTGCTTCCCAGGAATACAGTCTCATGGCCTGTGCTGGTGAAGTAATGTGTGTCAGTCTTCATGGATAATTGGGAGATTCCTGAGGTTTTAGCCCTCTCAAGTAATGCTACCCTGAAGTTGCATATAGGACAGATTCTAGTAATTCACTGTTTCTTTCACTACAGCAGAGCTACAGAAGTCTATTCGCAAGAGATGACTTTTGAAGTCTAGTGTTTATAACGCATACATATATCACATATCTGTCCTGAAGTCTTATGTGAAATCCTTCTACCACCCGATATTATCTATATAAGAAATAGAAATTGCTCAATCATGAAAGAAAAGCCCAAAACTTATAATATCTGCCAATTTAATGTAAAAGTTGCCAAGAGAGAGGAATTCCTGGGTGTCACAGTGCTCTGATGGCAGCTCCCCTTCCCAACACTTAATAGGAAAGCTATTGCCAATGAAGTGGAAGGGCATAGAGAATACCAGTGATGTTAAGTGTCTGGGCCACAAAGACCTAGCTGGTTGAAATTAGGTTTTAATAAATATGCTAAAACCAAGGAAATTCCTGAACACTGGACAACAGCAAGTATGGTGCCAAAAGTCAAACATGGAGCTGAAGAGTGAGCCAGCTGGCCAGAAACAATGGGAGGTGAGGCAAGACAATGAAAAACTGATAAAAAAATCAATTAATAAAGATAATTAATAGAAATAATAAAGTATAAAAATATAATTTAAACCAACAATCCTGGGTTTATGGAAAACAGGTTTCATCATATATATCTGATGTTATTCTTTGATGAGATTGGTTGATAAAGATAATTGCATAGATGCAATACAGAGTTCGGTGAGTCAGAGAACTCTGCTGAACACAACATGCTGGTTATAAAAACATGAAACATCTGTAGAAGAGAGGTTGTTTGTAGCAAGTTAAGGTTTCAGGCCAGCCACAGTCAATGGTTGCAAAGCTTCAGCAATCTGACATGCAGGAATTAACACCAGAAAATAAGAGGTTAATCATGGAGATCAGTGTATATTATTTAGCAATTCTGGGCACTTCAGATCATTTTAATCCAGCCAAATGCAAATTTTCACAGCTATCAATGAAGAATGTAGGCCGTACTTAGAGCAAGGAAGACAACACAGAAATCAGTCAGAAGGGAAAGAGTTAATCTGCTGAATACAAGGCCTTGTTCTAGGAAAAGAAAACAAAACACACAAACAAATTTGACCTTTGATTACACTAAAAGAAGAAGAGAATTGGAGGATGGATTTTTACCTCTGCAATGCAGCACCAGCAAAACTACCCTGGTTTAGCACTGGCCTTGAACACTGCCAGGGATGAAGCATTCACAACCTCCCTGAGTTGCCCATTCCAGTGCCTCACCACCCTGACAGGAAAGAATTTCTTCTTTATATTCAATCTAAACCTCCCCTGTTTAAGTTTGAACCCGTTACCTCTTGTCCTGTCACTACAGTCCCTAATGAAGAGTCCTTCCCCAGCATCCTTATAGGCCCCAACTTATAGACTTGACTGCAGTATGTTTATACATACAAAAGAAGAAAATAGTGGCTATCAAAGGATCCTTTCATCTAAAGGAACATAGCATAACAAGAAGTAAGGTCTGAGATGTGAAGCCATCTATTTCAAGTAAACAATTAGAACACATTCCAATAGGGAAAGTAGAAATTTGTAGAAATGACTGAGGAAATGTCAGTTTACAAATGAAAACTAGATGCTAGCTCCTTTTCTTGAAAAAAAATTAACTAAGTATAAGTTTTCAGGATAAATGAAGGGGTAAATGGCCTTCATTAAATAAAAAGTCAAAGTAAATGATATAATGGTCCTTCCTGATCATAAACTAAATGAATCTCTGAAGAAATAGACACAGCTTTTTCTTTAAAAAATTGCATGATGACTTCTGGTTTTCAGCCAGTTGAAAACATGCTTTAAATTTTCCAGAGTTTTGACTGTTTTTCTCATTCTGCCTCGAGTATTTCAAGCAGATCAGTATAAATATTGATAAAACATATTTCCCACCAAAAAGGAGATTGTTCAGTCAATAGTTTCCATTGTCATTCATATATTTTTGTATGTTTATGACTAGCTTTACAAAGAGCTGGACGCCTCTCAGCATTTGCTGGTGAGAACCAGAACACTTCGTCATTGAAATGTCCATATAATTTTGTTTTGTGTTTTTTTCTTACCTGAATTTAATATTTTGTGAGTAATCAATGAAGTGAATGAACTTGACATACAGAGCCATTGTTTATTTCTATCTTTGAAGCCAAAAAAAGCTACATCAGTGCCATCTGCTAAAGTTTTTCATTTCTGTAGCACAAGATGGGATCACTTGAATGTGGAGCAGTTTCTCACTGCAGCACCATATGTGGTGTCACATTTTCTGCATACCTCCATTGCTACATGATACATCAGCTTAAAAGACAACTACATGTATCTGTGAAAATTTTGGATCCCGAGCATACTAAAAAAAAGATAAATGGAGAAATCTAATGGGATGGGACCTCCAGGACCAGTTTTTCCCAGCACTGCTTACGGCACGTCTCAGTCCTTCCCATCATTTTCCCATCATGATGGGAAGGCGCTGTGCAGCTGGACCACATGGCACTGATTCACGTGGTCTGCACTGCTTGACACAGCTCACAGCCACGTAGTGAAAACTGAAAGAAACAACATCCTTTTGTTTCACCAGCAAGATCAAGGCTGGGTTTTTTTTCCCCGCCTTTTTTAGTGATACAGCCAAATACGGGTTGGTTTATCACACTGGGGAATTCCACTCTGGGAAAACAAAGGATGAAGTGGTGTTTCCTAATGAAAAGCATACGCTCTGCTGCAACCTACAGGCCACAGCCGGTATGAGTCTGCCAAGAAATGCCCTTTTTTTTTTTTTTCCCCTTGTGTAGGAGATTTTTTACTCGGTTTTCCTCTCAGTGCTCTACTGACTGTAATGGAATTATTTCTGAATTGTTTACTATCAATGAAAGGAGAATTAGCTGCACTCTGTTTCCAAACTCTTCCTTAACAAGTACCAATATGTTGTCCTCCGTCTATCTTCCTCCCACCCTGGGCATTTAGTTTCCTTATCTTTCCAGCAGTATATTCAGAATTTAAAAAGGAAAAATTCTGCCTCACACATTTGCTTAAGGTATATTTAAACAAGTACAAGGCAGGGTCACAGTCAGAGCTGCATGAAGGTCTCAGGGTAGGCAAATTACATAGAGGTATCAGTCTGGAGTAACCTTAGGCACCTTCACTAGACTTTCCCCCATCTACCAGCTTTAAGACAATTTGTCAAATAGTCTAGTTTGTATTTCAACTCCTTTACTACAGGCATGCTTATAATGCTTGGAAACACTATGTCCTCCTTGAACAGGGTGCTCACAGACCCTTAGTTTTTGTGATGACAGTCAAAACTCGTTCCACATTTCTGGTCAGAGCATCAGTTGTAATTATGAGAAAGATCAACCTGGGACCCCACAGAGCAATCCATAGGTTTTGCCCAGCAGGCAATGGTCTGACTCGCCATCTGTTCTTCCCTTTGCATTATTTTCCTGTTGGGGGATTGCTGCAACCATCAAATTACAAACTAAAAAAATAACGTGGCTGGTTACACTCCACAAATAATAAATAACCAGATCACCTAGAAGGCAGTACACACAGGACATGGAAACTGCTTTTCTGGTCTTTCAATGCTCATTTGCCACTCACATATCTTTTGTGCTTTTGAATATCTCCCTTTGTACATGACCACTTCATGTGCTGTCAATGATTTGCTTGAATCATACACATTTCCAAATAACTACATGGTCCAGCACCTAACAGTAAGCTCTGAAATCAGAAGCAGTTTGTAAATCATTCACAGATAAAAAAGAAAACAGGGCCTAAGAAAGTACTATTTGAACAGCTATAATATACTTAAAATATTGCAATAAAACATTGATAGTTGGAAATCAATAGGGTCTGACAGACTAAGTATAACTCAGAGGTCACAAATGTGAGTTTAGCTAACTTCAGAAATATTACCTAGGCTGGATGAAAATGAAAATTTGCCTTTTCCTTTACTGAGTGAAGAAAGTGATTTCCTGCACTGTGATCATGTAGAGTTTTCATCTCTGCGCTGCTGCACCGCTCTCCTGATAAGAAACTGTTTAATCTCCCTGACCCAGGGAACACTGATTTTCCTGATTTTCCAAAGGAAGTCATAACATGCAACATGCCTCCAGAGCCCTGAACAAAGCAGCATGACAGGACGTGCAACAGAGCTGCAGCAAGGCATGAGTCAGCCTCCTCTGGCCATAAATCTAAGTCATTGCAAAACTCCCTTCCATTTGTTCTATCTGATCCTCTCCCCTGATTAATTTTGCAATGGTGTAATTTTAACAGCACAGTTATGCTCTCTGAAGGAGGTGCAGGATCTCTCAGGGAGTCTTGGAACAGTGTTGCCAACTCACATGATTTTTATCTCGAGTCTTATGATTTTTCAGCTTTCTTCTGCTTTTGGCTGCCAGAAGCAGATACCCAGCTACCTCCTCTCTTAATTTTTATTAATAGCAATTTTCTAGTCTTTATGGCTGTACCCTGAAGACCCAGAAATCAGAACGCAAAAGAAAAAGAAGCCAATTTAGTAATTTTAACTGTAATTTTTAAGATTACTTGGTAATTCATGAAACCCTGACTCAAGATATTTTTCTATTGAAGTTGGCAGCACTGTTTGTTTTTCATTCTCACTAAACTGCCCCTTAATATTATTCCGTCTAGGTTACTAAAGAAACGGGGAGTACAAACTCTCTATAACTGGAGGCAGAACAGTAAACTGGGTGTTTTTTTTTTTTTGTTTTTTTTTTGAGGTGCCTGCAAAGGGGTTGTGGGTACTGGATGAGGAACAGGGCCATCAGGATGCTGGGAAGGAGAAGGGAAGGAGCTCTCCTAACTGGAAAGACAAAGAAGAGAAGATAAACTTGTTCTCCTTAAGGAAATACTCCTCCATAGAGCTTCCTGGAGGAAGGATAGTCGCTTTGAGCTTTTTCCTCCAGGATGAGATGAGATGGGCTCGCAAAAAGCAAAGGCACCTTCTGCAAAGCAGGTCCCCATACATATGTCTGAGTCTGCTTTTTCTTCTGTTTCCACAGGACTGCAACTAGAACCAGAACCAAAGAAATACTGTTCCTGGGGCAAAGAGGAGTCTGTATTTAACTGGCTCTGAGCCCAGAGGGACAAATTATACATATTCCTGCAGTTACTCAGGTTCCAAGTTGGGATTCTCCTTTGCCTTTCCAGGTGGCCAGGGGCTGTGCACACAATATCTACAGTGTCACTGCTCTTCAAAAACATAAAGGCTTGCAAACAGACAGCAGGAGTTTAATTCTCTTCTCAGGCATTCAGAAAGGGTTTTGCTGAAGTCTACTGTGACCAAACCATGCTACTCACAGGCCAAAGTCTCTATGTCAGTATAGCAGCCAAGCTCTTATAAAGTGCTATCAACAACCAGTTTTGACCTGGAAGAGACATATGACCATCAAAGCTGCTGTTTCTCAGAGGTTGGCAGGAGGTTGTGCACAAGATGCTTTTTCTTCTCTAAGAAGAGCTGCTTTAACATCAGTTAGGCAATGGGGACTGTTGCTCATAAAGGAAGTGCTTCTGCCCAAAAACACAGTGGCAAAATATTCTCTGGGTGTCTGTTCCCTTGCTGAGCTGTAGCACAGTCATGAGCTGATGGCCACAACATGAGTCCTGTCATGCTTGACATCTTTCTGACAGTGTTACCTACTGAAAGCATTTAATTAACTGATAATTTAAAACCTTCAGAACAAACAAAACAAAACACAACACAACTGTTTAGCTCTGATGACTTTGGAGAAAACCTCAAAACCATAACCTGGGCATCCCTTGCAGGCAATAAAAGCAAGTGGTTTTGCTAGGTTTTGTGTTTTGCTTTCAGATACTGTGGCTATAAAATCAACCTCATACTTTTAGAGGACCCAACATGATTTTTGCATCAGAGGAGGCATTAATAACTTATCTGGGCAGTATACTTGAGAGAAAAGTCATTTAGTAGATATTAACTATCTCTGGATAGTAATGGGCCAGTGAAGAAAAATGTGTTTTGCTAAAGTGTTCATTACCATTGCAAGTTTCACTCGCTTTAAAACAACTTGCATATTAAATAGCAATAATGTAAGCCTCATTAGGGGCGGCTCGTATGTCTGACAGTGAAAGGATATATAGTTCTGTGACTTGCAATGGTAAGCTCTTCCCAACCTTTTCTGCTGGCAATCTCACCCTGCCAACCTCCTCATCCAGGTGAAGGCTTCCACTTCAGCTACTGACCTGCAGTCATTCCTCTTCTCCTTTATGAATAGCTACTCACATATCTTTCCATCTGTCAAGTGGTATATTACTCTGTAAGTGCAAAATGGATTACTGGTATGTCTATTACTAGATTGGAGTCACAGTGAAACAAAGTGATATTCAAGGAGGATGAGTAAATGTATCAAAATGCAGCACTCAGGAAGGATTCAGCCCACTACAAATGGAGAATTATCCTCAGCTGTACTGAGCTTTGCCCCAAAGAGGAAGAAAGAGACCTGGAGAGCTAAGTCCTATAGCTTGATATTATATACAATATTATTGGAAGAAGGTTTTTGACAAATGGAACATGTAAGTATGCAGATTTGCATTTGTAAATTTGCAAATGTAAACTTGCACACAGAGATAGAGATTTCTAAGTATACTGAATATTCTGGGAATGTGGAATGCACCTCTTTGAGTGAAAAAAAATAAAAAATCAAGATTTGGTGTATTAATAGCCAGACACAACTAATAATGAAAGAATTTCACCCAAACTGTAAGATATTGTATTTTTCATGCCTCTAAGCAATGAATAATGGTATTTCCTGCAATCTATAATAAAAAAAGAGGCAGAGGTGAATGCATCCTTTCACAAGGAGTAGACCTTCTCCTGTGGGTGGTTTTTAACAGTAGCTCTAAAATCAGTGTACAGAAGAAGCATCTTTATCCCTAAAATTTCAGACGAAACATGAAGTTACATGGCACACCTGAGCAGACCCATCAGTTTAACACTGCTAAATGTGGGAATCCCACTCCCTTTGCCAGGGCTGCTCCTTCGCCTTCCTTTCCTCACCCCTTGCTCCTGGCAACAGAGCTCCAGCCCCCACTTTGCACAGCCTGTCCCTTGTGAGACACTGAGTCAGCTCAGACCACTAATCTGGCAGAAAACTATCCACTTGTTCCACCTGGTTAGCCAGCTTGCAGCATTTCCCTGAAACCCACACTTTTGCAGTTGCAAGGCAAACTTACTGGAGAACTACCATGATACTATCAAAACATTATGTAAAATTAGCAGCATCAAAAGTCTTGACTCTGACTTTATTCCCTCTCACACAAACCAAGAGGAACTACACCAGCACATGAAAGAGCTGTAAGTGAGGGGAAACTCAAGGTTTCAAGATCCCTGAGTATCTCAAACTGGTCCTGCCTTTGTGGGCAGCACCTGGCTGCTCACTCATCACCTTGGATGCTGCCTCTGAAAGGAAGGGGAAAAAAATCAAAGGCTGAGAACAAAGAAGGTCATTCAGTAGTTGTTTCAATCCTATCTTTATTTTAACCATAGCCTCCAAGAGCTGGAAAGACTTCTTAGGTCATCCTAAGTCAACTGCCTGCCAAAGCAGGAATGCACTGTGTAGTATTTTCTTTAGAGCTTTTATCAGTTTATATTTAAATGACTCAAGTAATGGGGATTCCATGATCAGCCAGACTTTGCTGTTTGGAAAAACACACAGACAGCTTACATTTCGTTCTGCTCATTTTCATGCCATTCCTACTCACTGTACCTCTTTCTACCAACACAACTTTCCCCATGCTTCTAAAGCAGCTTCCCCATCCCTGCCACAAGGTCATGTTCCATCAGGACAGGGTGAAGTAAGAGGAAAGGTTTACTCATGTGAAATGCAGCTTTAAGCACAAATTTATCTTCAAGCCCTTGGGAATATTTGCACCTTGGTCACTGACATAGAACATAGCAATCTTGGGAATGTCCTGGGAGGTTTTAAAGGGCAAGCTGGAGATCCTGACAAACTAGACCCTGCCCTGCTGGGTGACTCTAATATCACTATGACAGCTGAATTACTCCCCTTCTTTCAGCTTTTATTTAAGCCATTCAGGCTTCTTTTAAGCATCCCTCCATTTACAGCCCTCCCGCCCTAACTGACATCCTTCCAATCTGTCCAGAGGAGCCTTTGTTTCCCGGACCCACTCCAGAGAAACAAGGCCCTTTGCAAATTGCAGACCATCCTTTCAATTATATTTCTATAGTAATGCTGGAACATTAGTTCCACTTATCCTTGGTTAATAGTTCAGCTTATATTCAAACATCCATTAACATAAAATCAACACAGCAATTTTGTATGAGTTCTCATATCATTAATCCATTTAAAGTGGATACACAGTTCACACACCAAATTCACTTAATTATTGACTTCATAACATTTAAAGAGGCCATGGTCTTTGGATCCATTGGAATGCTTTGTTCTGTTATTATTTTTTCCCTTCTCTCTACTTCTATAGATTTTCTGAAGAAGTTAATTTTGCAAGGCTTGGGTAATTCTTGGAGATATGTCACCTCTGTGGGAAATCCCCACCTAATTACAGGTTCAGCCTCATGAGGAATAGACTTAAAGAGCCTGCTGATTGGCTCAGTTGAAGGAAAGAGAGGAAATGTTCATGATGAGCTGCATAAAATGAACCCCATTTTTCCAAGGCCCTCTGAAGAAGGCAGCTCTGAGCATCCCAACCTGAAGCATCCCACTGCAGGCTCCTTTTGGCCTCCTCCACTGCCATGAGATTCAGAAAGCCCTCACATTGTCCTCTGATGGCAGCCACAGGTCCTGCTGAGGAAGGGGAGATAATTACATCTTCCTCTGTATTCAATATAATTAGCTCCCTAGCTCTGGCACAGACAGTGGATATATCATGATAATTTCTAAGCACTACACACAAAATTAATAGATTCATCAAAATTGTCTATGGAGAAGCTTGTTTGCCTCCATAATTTAATTCAATACGTCATTTTTCTTACTTCTTCCCCATCCCTCTCTTTTCTGTCCTTGTCATCATCCATGGCAAATGATGTTCGTGCTTCAGCTGCTGTTACAGGGCAAAAGCAATCAGCAAGCAGCAGGTCTTGCATTTCACTTTGAAAAATGGCAGGTTAGGACTTGTCTGAATGCTTGCATAATTTGTGCCACTGTTGGAGGCTTTTCCCAGAGACTCATTGTCCTCCAGTGGCTCCAGTGTGGCTTGGGAGCATGAACGAAGACCTGGGAAGGATCGGAAAGACATTCAGGTGCCATGGAGAAATGTGTGCATGACTCTGATCTGGGCACTTTCCTGAGGGCCCCAGTGACAGCACAGAAGGGTGCCCAACACCACGCAGTGCTCCAGGCTGGATTCTACCTTGCTGTCATGCAAGGCAAGGCTATCAGACTCAAGCAATAGGTAGGTTCATGCTGGACATGCTGTTTGCCAAAAGTCCTTGAAAATTACTTTGTGCCACCCCTGTGATTATCGTGGTTCATTTCATTACCTTAAAGCCATTTCTGCTTTCCCTGACTACATAGCAAGCTGCATCTTGCAGTACAGACATATCCCGAACACTCTTTCTTCTCTCCAAGATACCAGGGCATGCTCAGCATCTCTGCTATGTCCATTTGTAGCATGACATTGGCAGGAAAAAGTCACTATAATAGACACAAGTAGATACTAATTACATTAGACTTTCTGCTGGAGAAGGTTCATTTTAGCCTATAAGGTTACCCTGCTTTTCCCTGTCTTTTAGAGAGAAGTGAATGTGTGGAAGATTGTATCAATGGAGAGGAGCCAAAGTTTCTTAATGAAGTCCTAACACAGACATCAGCAAAAGCACAATAATATAAGCACAGTGCTGCAGGTTATAAACAAAGGTTTTAATTTGAATACTGTAGTAAAGAAAAGAGCAGAACATCCCAGGACAAATAACTGTAGTGTGTGGTTTTTTCCTCTCAACTGCACCTTAGGATGTTTCCCACATCTTCACCACACTTAACGCTGTTAGCTCTTAATTCAGGCACATGGGAATTCCCAGGTAGTACTTGTTTCAGACTGCTTTTAAAAGAATGGGCAAGTACTTGATAAAACTAGGTGAAACTTTTTGCCTATTTTATTGCTTGCTTGGTTATCGCTCTGAGAATAAATGTTGCTTCCTATTTGAGATTTGAGTGTTATCCACACCTCTTACTGGTCCTTTTCTGTTTGCTGTATGCATCTACTTATAAGGTAATCCTGCTTTTACTATAAAACACAACAAAAACATTGAAAGGAGTTGTAAAACTGCCCTAGAACATTGCGACATTTCACAAATACTGAAAAACATCTCCAAGTTCTTCCTAAATTTGCCAAAGATTTTCTAAATATTGTGTTCAGAAAAGAGTCCTCATGAAGAACAGCTTCTCTAAACAAGATACAGAGGCTTGTTTCAGGCATCATGCAGATGAGTGCTCTCACTGTAGGCACTTCTGTGTTCCTTGGGACCATGGTCCCTCTTGCAATTGCTGAGGAGATCAAATAATTGAGAACTTGCCTGTCCCTACCTGAGCATGCAGCAGTGATTGTGGCTCTTGGTACTTTGAAGAGTATCACAGGACAGGAGAAAGTCTACTGAAAAACAGACTGCTCCTAAATAGCCAGATTCATATCAGGAGATTCATTATATCATCCAGGTGGTATATGGTGCTCAGCACCCCAGAGAGTGTGACTACAGTAAGGACTGGACCTTGTGGTGGCATTACAGCACAGCCTGGCAGCTGAGCTTACTGCCCTGTGGCACAGCCACCACATTGGAGGCTCAAGAGCACGTGAGGCTTTGTAACTGGAACAGCTATATTTCTACTTAGCATTTCTAAGAGTTAAAAAACGTTAAAACCAAACTCAAGCTGTTGAGGTACAGCACATGAACAGGCCAAGGTGCAGAGCACACCCACAGTCCACCCAAGCAATCTGCATCAGACAAATCCCCAAGCAGTGACTCAGACAGTGCATCCCCTGAGCCACGGGTTGGTGCATGCTCTGCTGCCACAGGCAAGCTTTCCAGGCAGGCATCCCTGCCAGCACTAATGGTCTCACCGTGCTGCTGCTCATCCTCAAACACCCAACCAGGGACGTGTCCAGACAAACAAGGCTACTGAACTCTAGCCTCGAGCCAGAACAGACTCAGCAGCAGTAGTGGAAAAATACCTCTTCTCCATGTGTATCCATTCACTCTTATGGGCAGTTGCTCTTACCTCCCCATTCCTCCCCATACTACACATGAGTTAATATAAACTAACTTGGAGGGCTGCCCTGCTTTGGGGATTCACGTCATGCTGGGCCCCTTGCCATCCTCATAAATATGTACTAAAATTATGGTCTATGTTCCCAGAATAGATCATGTTGTAATCAAATCTGGAATAATGTGGTTAAATATTTTCTCCATCTTACAGAATCCAGCTATTTGCTGTGAAGAAGCATCACTAGAGGAAACAATTTAAGGTTAAATGATCCCAAATTTACACACTCCTTTTGAAGAAGATACTTAAGAGAAAGAAAGGAATTGAGGCAATGATGGGCTCTTCTGCAGTAATTGTCAATGATACTCAGTTGGGGGGGGATATAATGGACACCCCAGATGTAGCCAAGTCCTGTACATATCTTCCCCCTTCCAAGGTGCTGCTTGAAAGGAGCACTGTGATGCTCAGAAATAAAATCTCAGAGATAAAGGTAGTTTCCAGCAAGCCAGTAGTCTACATTCTCATTGATTTCAGTAGCATAGAGTTTCAGAGTGTAGTTGTAGGCCTGGAGACCATAATAAGGTTCAGTAATGCCCAGTTGTAAATCAGAACAAATTCTGAGAACTGTTTCAGGAAGATGGAAGTTCCACAGATCCATTCATACCCACCCCACGGCACTGGCACATAGCAGGTCTTATGAAAAGGACACTACAGCACAGCCTGCTTTTCCTTTCTTGCAGAAACAGAAAAAGAAGAAAAACATTTAATTCCCATGTTTGTATGAAAACATAATCCTGATTATTCTACATGCTTCTTGAATGGTAGAAGGACAAATCTATGCTTACATCTTTTGATTAATAGAAATGAAAGAGGAAAATGAGAAAACATGTTCATACCAATCAACAGGATAGGCTTTCTCTGGTGTATGTTCTAGACAGATAGGCCTTTCTTAATGCCTTGGATTTTCCCTCTCCCCACTTTTTGCAGTGAAGACGCCCAAACAATTATTGAGTCTTTTTTTCCTCTCTGTGCTGAACCATGCCTATTCCCAGAAAAAAAAACAACACCCAAACCCCTGTGTTCAGCCTTGTTTCACAGAACTGAGAATTCACCCTACTTTTTATAGAATGGTATCTCTGGTAGTTCAGCTCTACCCAAAATCCTTAGATCCTCTCATGATTTTCATTTAGAGCTCTATGATCTTACATAGGCCTGATCATTTCACATAGATAAATGAGGTGCAGAAAGACTGAACCACTTGAATATAACATAAGAAAATCTGTGTTAAGGAAAGGACTTAAAGCCATATCCACCAAAGCCTTGCTGCTGCCCAGACCACTGGAGCTTTATCTGTAAGAGCATTTTATTGGAGTCCTAGATCACAACTGGGCATCTTGCTCCATGGAGTATATGTTCAGATGCAGTTCTCCTCCACATCAGAAAACACCAACATTCAAAAATTCCTTGAAATAGAAATTTTGAAGTAAATAGTTGCTTTCAATGTAAAGACATTGGTTTCTGCATGAATTAGTTTCATTTTTTGACAGTTTGACAGTTGTAAAAATGTAATTTGAAATTCCCCAAAGGGGAAGTGAAGTTTTCTGTTTTACTACTACAGATGAAGACCATCCCAATACTGTGTAATTTTCTGGTCTGTCTTTTTCTCTTTTCCCTTAACAACAACAAAAGACTAAACAGCATGATTTTACAAATTTGATTCTTGTGGAATTCAGTCCTCAACAGAAGGATACTCAATGAATATCCCTGTAAACAGTTCTGTCTTGTTGTCAGGGGTATGATCAACTGAACAAGCAGATTTTGCTCCGTTTTGTTTGCAGATGTGTATGCACTGCCCAAGCACGGGGTTGCTGTAGTACCACTGCCTCTGACCCACTTTATTTTCCTCCTTCCTTTCCTTTCTCAATGCAAGTTTTCTGCAGCAGACTGGGGTGTAAGGCTTGAATTGGTCAAGCTGTAGTTCGCAGCAGGATCCTAGAAGTGCTAGGGTTCTCATTGTGAACAAGAATACCAAGAAGTATTTGCTGTAACATGAAGCAGAGAGCTTACATTGACTTTTGGAGATGAGTAGGAATCTCAGATGCTCTTTAGGAAGAAAGACCCATCTACAATTGTTGCATCAGTTCTGCAGTTGGGTTTTACAATACTCCTGAACTACCTTAGGGGTTTGGGTAGATGTTTTTTTACTGTGCATCAAGTATGCACTGCTGTCCATGTGGGATTTTGCTGTAGGCTGCCACATATTTTGCTATTGTCTTTTCCTTCCCCCAAAGCCATCAAAAATTCCTCAGGCTTATGTTTTATTTACAAGGTTTTGTGGAATTGTGCTTTTATCTGTGTGGCTGGGTGGGGAAAACTCAGTTTTATGGATTTTTTGCAGAATATTGAAGTATAGCTTCTCTCAATCTCAGTCATGGTCTGCAATTTGTCAGGGACTAGGCTGCTCTGTATAAGATAGAATATACATTTCTCTAGTTTCAGTCCTGAACTGAAACAAGCTTTCCTCTGAGCAGGCTGCAGTACCAAATGCTCAAGTCTGAACAGTAGAATGAACCAAAAGAACCCAGTGTTGAAGTTCTGGTCACACAGTAATCTGTGGCTGACAGCTTGTTTTCACTGTACTCACTGGATCAGGATAAAGCTCTTCCTATGTTACTGCAGAATCAAAGATGGAAAGCAGATTTCTGCCTTCAGAGTATCAGGATCCAAGGAAAAAGCAAATGGAAAAAGACAACATGTAAGTAAAAAAACCTGTATATAAAGAGCTTAGAAAAAAAATGTTTGTGTGCAGCACTGTTTACTTCTTCTTGGGTAAAGATCATAAAATTATTATTTCCTTTTCTCTCCAATCTATTTAGCAAAGCCTATGGCTCCACCTCAGCATGTGGCACGTCAGGCAGCAGGTCGTACCAATCCATCTGAGTGATTCTTCCAATCCATGCGCTGAACAGCTCTCTTCAGCCAACACACAGTTAAAAAACAGCTGTTTGACCCCTTGGGAGCTGGTAACAAACAAGACTGAGGACCAGAAATATTTGTCTCTTGGAGCTAGCAAGAGGAAGATATCTGCATGAAATGTTCTGTTTGTGCAGATGAAGAAAAGCCTCACTCTAGAAGAGAAGCTACCCGTATTTTTTCAGCTGCATTCAGAACAATTTTATATTTGCATTTAAATCAGTACCCTTGGAGCAGGGTAGAGTCCAGGTTTGAAAGCCAAGAGTCAATTGAAAAGATTTTTCTGACTGAGCCAAACTTTTCTTATTTGATATAGCTGGAAAGATGGGAAATGCTTTAATGGGACCTTTGAGAGATGCTCACTGTGAGACATCCTTTGAGCCTGCATCCACACAATAGGTACACATTGCTCACAACACCCACTGCCTGGTATGGGTGCCCTTAAACTAGCAGAAGAATGTTTGTCCCAGTGTAGCTCATTCCTCCAAGCCTAGGACTGGCTTGTGTTAGGAAGGATGTGCTGGTACAACTGGACCCCACATACCCCTAAGGGAAATAGAGCTCACACACATAAAAATTCATTTATCAGGATAGCTTCAGCTAGTTCTCTGAGCAAACAAGCTATTACAGCAAAAGGAGGTTGTTGCTGTATAAGTTCATCTCCATTAAGACTTTTCTCAAGCTATGAACAAAACACATGTAGAAACATCATACTTCTGTGAAGCATTAAAGTAAGGATTAGCATCTGAGAAAAGATGAAATTTTTAGAAGGAAATATTTATAATCCTCATCATTTCCCACTGAAAGAAATCATGGGTAGATACTGTTATGAAACAGTTTTGAAGGGAATTCACAAAGCGGTGGTGGAAATTTGCTATTTAGAATTAGAGAGAAAAGATCCTGTTTAAGTACAGTACAATTTTACTCAAGCAACTAAGATGGGTGATAAATAACTCATCACACTTATTATATTATTTATAATACTTATTACAAACACAGGACAGATTTGAAATAGGAAGTCAAGCCAGGTTTTAAATTGCTAATGATAAAGTGCTTTAAACTCTGCATTAGCTGCAACCAATAGTGCCTTTGACTCCTCTAATCGACCTTAATTGATTAAATGAATGCACTTCATCTTCAGATTTTACTGCCAGCATATTCTGACACTTTCTATTACAATCCATTTTGGAAGATACCTGATGATCATACCTGAATACCCTTCTATTCCTTCTCACTTTCATCCTCTGATTAATTACCTGGTTTCAGCAAACCCGGAGCATGTGTGCCCCATTTCTCCTGAAGAGATGGCCCCACTGGCTGCCAGCCAGTTGCTGACAACCCAGCTTCCTTAAGCAAGGGATTCCAGCAGACACATCTAAAGCATGGCACATCCAACCTAAAAGCACAAACCTATTCTGCTTGAGCTTCCACCTCAGTCAAATGTTGCACTGCATAATAGACCCTTTAGGTTCCTTTCCATTAAAGAATCTTTGGGCATTTTTTAATGACATCTCAATATTTGTTTTAATATTCAGCTCAAATCTAGTTAACATTAAGATCTGATATTTACTCTGTGTTTCAGGGTGCAATTCTTGCTTGACAGAGAACCTGCAGAGTGCCTATACAAAGGGGAGGGTAGTGGAGAAAACACTAAGTTTGGCTAATGTAAAAACTGCAACTGTATTATTCAAGCTAGAGACAAAAGAATTTATTCACCTAGAAAGGAAATATCTCCTGAGACAGCAACCAGTGGAATATCTAAATTATATTTTGCATAACATTTAACATGAAAGTGTAGGTCCTCAAGTACTCACATAATGAGCAGTGTATTGTAGAGTTACTAGAGGAATAGAGGCCTGTATTTGGGTTATTTGTCCCTAGGGACTTCAGTCAGAGCTCATCATGCAAACTCAGAATACAGTCTGACCCATATATGCTATCAGAGAATTGCATAGAACACTGACTCGATTTCTGAATGCAAGGGAAAGAAAATGTGTTAGCACAATCCCTATAATCTATATTCATGAGAGCAAGTAATAGCTAGTGAGAAAGACAAACATCATCATTCCAAACATCCCCTTCTTCCTTCTTTCTCCAGCTTTATATGCTGAGCATGACATCATAGGTTAAGGAATATCCCTAGGATCAGCTGAGATCAGCTGTTTTTCCTCCCAGCTTCTTGTGCATCACCAGCCTCCTTGCTGGTGAAATGAGGAGCAGAAAAGGCCTTGACTCTGTGTAAGCACTGCTCTAGAACGACAAAACCATCTTTGTTATCAATAGTGTTTCAGCACAAATCCAAAATGTAGCCCCATACCAGCTACTGTGAAGAAAATTAGCTATCCCAGCCAAACCCAGCACATACAAAGATAGGAGGAAACAGAAAATAAGTTCTGCAAGAGAGAAAAATGGACAACTTCTCTTGCTCTGTCACTGTTCTGAAGAAGTAGTGTTCCAAGGAAAGAGAACTCTCCTGCTTAGTTTTGAGATATCCTAATGACTGGGGATGCTGTCATTACAATGATTAGGTAAGGCTGACAAATGATAAACTTGTAAAAGGTCTTTGTCTTCACCATAAAACAGAAATTCAAGAAAGACTCATCCACATAAGCTTTGCAGCCTGCTAAGGTCAGCAATTTCTGCAAATGATTGCCATACACACTAACATGGCATGAAGGACATCTCAGAGCAAACAACTGAACTTCCCCAGCCTCCAAAAGCTTCAGAGGGGAGAATTACAACCTGCAGATGATGCCTTTGTTACAATCCAGTCTCCAACAGGAAGTACATCTGGAGGCAACAACTGGGATTTGCTTTTACTACCAGAACCATAATTCCCCTATAACACAGTATAAATCAATGTATATTTTCTTTCACAAACTGATGCCTGCTAAGTTTTCTCTCTTAGAAGATGTCTCTTCCAAGTTCCTGCTGCACTTAAAAATTATCTTATGCACAGATCTCTCTCTTATCTACTGTATGAGTCAAGTAGGGAAGAGGCTTTATCTTTCTTTGCCAACAGGGAAAAGCTTAATGAAAAAAATCCTGTTGTTCTTCTGTAACAACTGCTTGCATCTTCCAGTGGGGCTCAGATTTCCAATGGAGACACACTGATACCCATCACACCACTACAAACATTTCTGTAAATCCAAATCACACATGAGAGTTATTCCACAAGAGCCCAGGCAGTACTTAATTTTTTAACCCCATGTTCTGGCCTTCTGAGCATACAGGTATTGCTATATTGTAATCCTTACTATTAATGAAGAAACTTCCCAGCTAAAGATCATTAAGTGTGATAAAGTTAATTATGTTTACACACAAAAGGTGTTTCAGAGCAAGACAGCAGACTTTATCCTGTCATGGCTGTTTCTCAATAACTCCTCCTGCAGACAGCTGTAATTCCATAACATCCTCTCCAGAGAAGACCTTTATTCAGGGCATTCATTGAATTCAGAAGTTAATACCTTTGCTGCTACAGTTTCAGGAAAGCTGGAAGGAAATTTAATCTTTCTAAAGAAATGCATTAACAAGTTTAACACCTAAAGGAGAGGCACCAAAAGACTATTCCTGCTGAAGTGCTAGGAAGTATTTTGACTTTACTAATTTATTCCTGCAAGGAAAGGCAAATAAGCTACCCCAGCATATGTTAGCTTTTATGTTTTTAAAAGTTTCACACAGGAATTCATGCAGATGTAGTTTTTTCATAGTCTTTCTGAACTAGGGACACTAGAGACTCCATTCATCAGGTGTTCCAGGGCCACAGCCCTGACTGACTTAGTTTTCCTTTATCAAAATACAATTAAAATACAAATTCCATCTTCTCATTGCATCAAATTTGTGAAAACGAGCCATTTTCTTGCAATAAATTCATAAAGATTTCATTACATGAGCAGCAGAGCATAGAAGTACATAATAAACCAGTCCAAATTCTAGCTGTGTCTAAAGGGCTTATGGAAAGCTCTCAATCCATTTTTTCACACTCCAAAATCTGAATTATAATTAATTGCAGGAATCAGCCAACCTATCCTTACTTTAAAAATGTCAGGCTGAGGAGTGTATTATGTGAGATTACAATTAATCAGAAGTTCAGGCACACGCACACACACACACACATCTTCCCACTTAAATTCTTCAGCCCCCCAAAAATATTACAGCAGCCTTGACAAGTACTAAATGATCTTTTCAAATAATACTCACTGGTAATAGATGTTACAGTTTTGCAGCCTCATGCTAATACAGAGCTTTTCGTCAGCAAACAGGAAATATTTGACAACTCCTGTGTTAACTCTAATGACATGCTGTTGGCCGTGACAGCTTTCTTTCTCCCTCTCCCATCTGGAAAGGGCTCCAAGGATGGAAGAACCCAGCATGCTAAATTATATACAGAGGATTATCAACATTCTCAAAACAATAATGAAACATTAAAGACAACTGTTTCTTAGGACAGTGTTGTTGCTTACTCATTTTCTTGCACAGATTATGAGATATAACTTGCCATCTTCTGCCCCAGTGGTGCTTTCTAGTCATATACTGCTCTGATGAAAGGCAATGGGGCTTTCTCTGCCTCTTTAACCTATGTGACTGCAACCCAGGCAATGGGGCAGTTGCAACAAGACAATGGGGCTTTCTCTGCCTCTTTAACCTATGTGACTGCAACCAAGGCTACTCACATATCCTCACAAAAGGCAGTTTCATATTTAGAGAAGATCATAGTATGTGTTTACCTATATGGCAGGAGTGAACACAAGGGTCAGGGCTCTGGGGGCACCCAGCAGGCACTGCCTTCTCCAGATAGTGTCCTATCCATGGCTCTGTCTGCTCCACATCTCTGCCTGTTCTTCAGTGGCCCACCAGCCCTACATATAGGGAGGGAAATCCAGATCATAGACCCCTCCCATGGTTAAAGCAAACCAAAATATGAGTGATGAGCTTCCCTCCCCCCACCCCCCACCCCAGCAATAGCAGACCTTCCCTCTCTTCCCACCCAGGCACTTTTCCCAGATTTTCTTGCCTGGTAATCACACCAAGGACAGGATTTCACCCAGCCTCAGTTCCTGAGGTGATAATGGAAAAATTGGAAAGTCTGTACAAAACAATAGTCCTAGAAATATCATTTTACTTCACTGTCATCTGCAAGGAGTGAGCAACAAAAATAACTGCTCCCTAATTTAATACGGACTTCAAACACAAGCACTTCCTTGCCCATTTATCTACCCATGGAGCTATTTTTGTCCAGTTCACTGGGAGAATTGTTACATTCCCCTGTGCCTAAAATATTCTGCTTCTTTAATCACTGCACAGGGCTCCTACCTGGAGTAAATGAACTGAGCTGACAAGAGAAATATATTACAGCCACCAGCCAGAGATCATATTCTTCTCCCATCAATTATTTGGGCCACTATTGTTCCTAGCAGCTTCTTCTCTTAATAAAACTGGTTACAGCTGGGTGTTTGGCTGCTTCTGTAGGAAGTGCCAAGACTTGTTATTTCATTATACACGTGTTCTCCTTCCTTGCATATTCTCTGGAAGGGTTTTACGTATAAGTGATGAGCATTATCTGGTGGACTAAAGTAGAAGAGCTGGAAGATAAATTAATCCTCTTTGCTGCCACTGATTTTCTATGTAACAGTTAATAAAAAACACTTTCTTTTTGCCCCTCTATCAGAGGCAGAGCTAGAAGTTTCCTTTTTAGGGGAGAGGAAAAAGAATAAAGGAGGAAGCCTGGGAAAAGCCCATTCATCTAGTCCAGCATTGAGAAGAGGACACAGCTTCTGTACAACTGTCCATGGAAGGTTTAATAGAGCACAGGATGGTCTTTTCCATAAGAAAGCTCTTCCATACACTGAGAAACAAATGCAGTGACCAAGGGATATAAAACCATAGAATCATAGAATAGTTAAGGTTGGAAAGGACCTTAAGATCATATGGACCTAGAACATCCATTGTGGACAGGCTGTCTGACAACAGACATTTTGTGAGCAATCCAGAGACCTTGGTGTAAGGCAGCCTGCCTGAGAACAGAAACGGAGTCAAGATAAACTGAAGGCCATGGATTAGGGAGTAAAAGAAACACCAGCTGTAAGAACTCAGAGGTAGGAGGAAGAGAGGGGGAGCTGAGAAGTTCTGGGGCTCGAGTTCCCAGGATGGTGTTATCCAACCCTAGCATTGTTAAGGGTTAAGGTGCCCAATCGACAATTGCCAAATCCATGTAGCTGTGCTAAGAATCTCTATATAATGTTGACACTTTGTCTAATAAAATGGCATTCGCTTGATCACATTGATCATCTCAGCGTTGTCCGTGACTCCTGCGTCAACAATCCATTACTTTTCCTTCTCTTGTAGGGCACAGTCAGGATGCCCTCTTCCAAAAAATAAAATGTTTTGGCAACTCCCACTCACCTCTAGAGCAGCTCCAAAGGCCTGTGGATGGGAAAGCAACCCAGTCATGGCAGGGGCTAGGAGCAAAACAGGCAGAGAGCTGGGGGTGACAGTCATCTGACAGGGAAAAATGGAACAGCACTGATCTGGGAAGGGCTGACGAGAAAATAAGAGGGGAGCTTCTCTCAAGTCAGGACAAGCAGAAAACCACATGAGGAGTCACAGCTCTGCAGTGACATGACCCCTGTGAGCTGGGCATCAGAAAGCTGGAAACAAATGCATCCCAAACTCCTGCATAGCGGGCTCTGGCACAGGACATGGTGCAGAGAGGGACTTGATCATCTCAGGAACTAGTCAGCTTGTTTTCCAAGTCCTGCCAGTTGCTGGAAGGTGAAGCTGGATCGCAGGATTTATCACTGGAAGCACAGATGATTTGCTGAAGAATCCATCCTGACAGCTTCACAGAAACAAGTGGTCACAGTGGCATGCAGGGAGACAAGCAAGGTTTGCTTGCCACTGTGAGCTTGGCACTGGTGGAAAGGCAGCAGTGAGGGAGCTGCTGGGATCAGGCCTATTTCCATATGTTTGGTTTTGAGCATGGCATTGCCTCAGGAGGGATTAATGTGATCAAGGCTCTTCCATAGGCTAACATGAACTTAACATTCCAGAAAAGATAAACTGGCAGCTCTGGGGACCCTATGCACACAGATCTGAAGCAACATGCTAAAGGAAAGGCACTTCCATATTCTTGAATGAAGGGCTTTAGCATACTGCATATCTCTGTGCACACACACAGAGTGCTCCTGTTGGAGGACTAAGAACCATGCTCTCACCTCCACAAAATGAAAAGAGAAACCAAAGGGAAGGAGCTAAGAGCCCATACAATCACTGAAATACAGAGCACATTCCTAAGGTTTATAAGCCTTCACTTTGGCAGAGGTGCCGTGAGTAATTCTTGCCAGAGATGGGCACAAAGCAAGCTAAAGCAGCACAGACATAGGGAGGCCGGACAGTATCTCAAGGACTTTCCTCACTCATCCTCAAAGCAGCTATTACAGCAGCTTTCCTAATGGCATTAAGGCAAACATTTTACAGCTACTCTAGGTCAAACTTGCTTCATGTATTTTCCCTGAACTCTAGTCCAACAGCCTTAACCAAAGATCACTTAAAAAGTCTTTAAAAGAACACATTTCCAGAATTCATATTTTTTCAGCTATTTCTACTGTCTCTACAACATTTACTCAATTGAGAAATAACGGGGAAAAAAAGCAGGTGCTATAAAACTTTTTACTCAGTGCTTGCAAGCTTCATCACCCAAGCAGCCAGGAGTAAAGACTTCTGCTGTGAGAGACAAAGCAGACAAGGTGCTGAAGGTAGTAATTCCAGCACCAGCAGGAAGATCCAGGGCTAACCTGTTAGGGCACCTCTTCATCACATTGCTCTGTCAGGGCATGTAAACTCTCAGAAACACAGGATTCAAAAGCTGGGAGGTATAATACCTCTCCCACTTAATGAACTGAAATTTTATTCCCATAAGATGACTTCTGGGTCCCGTTCATGTTTCTGAAGATATTTCCTGGCTGGAAGTGAATCTCACTTAACAGTGTAGATGCAACTGCAATAGTAAATGCCATTGACTTAATCTGCCAGCAAATTCATCCACTACCTAGTGGCATAGCATAAAATATTCTTAATTTTTGTTTCATGGATTTTAGGGCTTCACACAACGGAGAAAATACCTTGATTTAGGCTTTTTGTAGAACTGGATTGCACATTTTCCGTGTGAGATGAAGTGGAAAGATGAATTACAGTCCGTACATGTCTTATTCCTGACCAACCATTTTTACATGGTTTTTGAAAATACATCATTCTGCATCCCCAATCTGGGATTTCACTGAAGCCAGTGAAGAGTGTACTTTGAAGACTTTTGAATCACTTGAATTTTCCCCCCATGTTTCTCAAAACTTACTCTTATTTTCAGCTACAGTTCATTGAATGAGTTGTTTCAGAGGTCAAAACCCAAAACACCTCAAAGCTCCAGGCTTATTTTCATTCTTCTAGTTCTATACAACTAAAAAAGTAAGAAAGTAAAGGTAAGACTCTGACTTCATTCACCCAGAACATAGAAGTCGGGTCACCCCTTTAAGAAAGCTCACCTGGAGTGGCCCAGCTCCTACATACACATAAGCAGTGTGAAGAGCAAATTAAGCTAGAGAGAAAGGTTTGTATGCATCCTCCACTGGCTGAAGATACTTGCACTGAGTCTCATTCGCCCCAAATCAGAAGACTAGCACCAAAACCACTGCAATGAACGGGGTCTTGCCATTCACGATGAGGACTTCTGGATTACCTTTTTGATCATGCACAAGTTATTTCACCTCTCTTTTGTACACTTTATCACTTTGGAAAATGAGAATATAAGTATTCTTCTACTTGACTGAATTACCTTTGAAATCTCCCAGTTTACCTTTGAGATCTCTCAGTGGAAATTGACAGTTTGTACTATTACAGTTAGATCAGTTTAAGACGAGCACTGGCAAGGCACATCAGGAGACTTCAACCTTGGAGGGCTAATCAGAACTCCAGGTTCTAGTGGGAACAGAGTGCTTAATCTAGACTGTAAAGAAATTGTCTTGAATCTACTCTATAAATCGATTTAAGAGATAGATGAAAAATTAAATGGTATAATTACAAAGGTTAACAAACTCGAGGGAGTCATTAGACAAACCGTGAAAAGATCATTAGTTCTTAAAAAAGAGCAGAATTAAAGATAGTGTAATTCAACCATTTAAACTCAGCTTTCCTCATTTTCCTCAGTTGAGAAAACATTGTAAGCCCATGTCAAACAAAAGTGTTAAATGGTAATTTCTACAACCTTTATCTTTGACTATTAGGTTTAAGAGAGGCTTTATATGGTAAATGCTGGTGACTATTTAACCTGAATCAGTGGAAAAGTATTTAAGATATTAAACATGACCTAAAACTATTGCTCTAGCCCATCATTTCCTAATCCATTAAATCTTAGGGAGGAATTAAATTATATAAACTTCAGTAAACAAATAAATATACCATACAGGAAACTAAAATCAAAAAAGACTACCTGAAAAGGAAACATGCATATTTCAAGTAAGGTCTAAGGGAGAATTTTATGAAGTACCTCAATGAATGAAGAACCTAATTCTGATTTACAGAAACACTTAAGAGCTGTGATAAGGAAAGATTTTCTCCAGGAAAATTTTTAACTAGAATTATGTGACAGAAGTACTTATGATTTTTATGACAACAAAAATACGCAGTGTAGAAAGGCTCCTGATCACTTTCATTTCTCACCACAAAAGTAAAACATGAGAATGAAGGGAAGATTATATTGCCAGGTTTCTCATTATTAATGGTGAAGGAAATAGCTGCCTTAATGCATCTGATTATATCTTAATAATCACAGTCACTCAGTTCCTTTTTAAATATGCCAGACTTTGTAACAGAAAAATATCTTTACACTGACCACAAACTTTTTAGTCCTGACCACTGACAAGTTGTGACAACTGCGTCAAGCCTTCTGGGAGAGTGTAAATATAACTGGCTTTGCACCCACATGAGTATCATCTGTCAAGATGAGAGCATTATCAAAGCTGCAAGGCAGGGCTGTGCATTGCAGAAGTTTCCTGAGGTGCTTCAGGAATAATAAAGAGAGCAGTGCATGTGCATATATAGGAAAAGGTTGCTCAATAAAAGTGTGCAATGTAAGAGCTGCTCTCTGAATTCCTGATGTTCCTGGGCTTTCCTCAGAATATTCCTGGAAAAAAATAAATAGGGGTTTTTTTATACTGTAGAGCCAATTGAGGAAAATTCTACATCTAAAGTACACCCAAATGCTCAGATAGGACTATCAAGTGTGCCAAGCTGTCAAAAACTCCTGATCTTTAATAGCAAGATAAATCACTGGAATGTAACTGAAACATCACAACCTAGAAATGGGCTTTCTTGGATTTGAGCTGAAGCAGTGCAGAGAACTTCTAGGAGCTGCTTCCCTTCTCTTTTTTGGTTTTATAGCTATCTCAAGCTTTTAGGTATCTCCTGACAGGCTGATCAACCAAGGTTTGTAGAAATTGCAGCATGGCTTGTATAAGTTGCAGTATAGCTTGTAAACTGCACCAGACTCAGCCTTTTGTTTGCTGCCCAACAGAACCAAAATTCAGCATCAGAACTGAGACTCCTTTGTGAGGAGCGAGTCAGCAGTCACATGAAGAGAACAAGAATGCCAATCTACCACCCAGCTTCCTGGGAAAACAGAGACCTTTCAGCAGCATCTGTGTTTGACCAGTACTTGGCCTTCTTTGTCACTTACTGTTAAGTAAAAGAAATTAGAAGCTTGAGAATTAAATGTTAAAAAGCAGCACTATCTCAAAGTCAAACACAGAGGCTTGCATTCTGATACTCTCTGATGAGATAAATCAAGGCAGAGATGAAGAATTTCTTCTACGTACTAGACTATCTTGCTACCTAAAACCCTAGGAACTCTCAGTTCCCTTCTTAGTCCCTTACAGGTGGTTGTGCTGAGCAAGATCCTAGAGGGATGGAAATGAGAGAAGTGTGAAAATTTGCAGTAAGGGACACACACACGGAGTAACAGTAATTCAGCACTGCCCTGAGACTGCTTGTGAAAGGATGCTGCAGATGGGAAGGGAATAATCTATTCTTCATGTCTGTGGTAGGTTAGACGAGAAACAGAGATAAAATTACAGCTAGGGAAATTCAATTCAGACATCAGGAAATACTTTCTAATAGTGAAGATTGTTATGTCCTGGAACAGATAGCTTGGGGAGCCTGAGCAATATATGGTGCTGGTGGTTTAAAGAGACAGATGAACTAAATGAACTCCTGAGGCCCCTTCTAAGCCCACTTTCTTTAATTTAGGGTAAATAATTTCAGATTTCTCCATAGATGTTGCACCTGAATGACCTCTAACTTTCCAGACTTGGTGGATGTGCTTACTTCTGAATTAACAATGCCTTTGGGTTGTCTAAGAACAGTATATAAATCAAGTAATAATTACAGTATTTTATGATAGTTTTACCACAATTATACACAGACTGTAGCTCCACTTAATCCAAGAATGGCTTTAGGCATCTGGCTATGCAGCCTTCATTCAGTCAAGAACATCAGCCATTTCAGATCATATTCTTCAGCTGCTCCCAAACAATATTCACAGGTTACAAGGCATCAGGCTGTATTTAACTGCTTCAGACACTTCAGTGTTGTTAACCAGCATGGCTCAGTTTGTCATTACTGAACAGTCTGATATTGTGCATTGTAAAATTCTGTGAGAGAAGCAATTTGGGGGGTGTGTGTGTGATTTATTTAATGTTGCCACTTAATTTTATCAAAATTGCAACTTGAAGAGCAGACCTTAAGAGTCAATAAATGAATCCATACAGATCTCCTGCATGCAAAAACCAAAGCAAGACTCTGGTGATCACTACAAATCCAATCTTGCCACCCATTACACACACTGGCATCAACCCAGCAAAGCACTTCAGTGCATGTTTCGTTTTAAGCATACAGGTAGTGCCATTTAAGCTAATGGAATCACGTAAGTGCTTTGTTGGATGAGGGCCAGTCTCCTCAGCATCTTGCAGTGTCAAGTACATGAAACAAAGGCTTAATTTAAGCGCATCAGACTTTAATTGACAAAAATCAAAGTAACGCAGCATTCAGACTGAGCCCATCTCTCTAAGACAGCTATTATAATCACAGTGAGTAGGACGTGGTTTGTTTGTGCTGTCCCAGTGCCTGAAGTGTCCTATTGGATTTGATCCACCATGCCCCATCTCTGGTATAAGTCCTTTCTCAGCAAGTCTTTTTTAAGTCTTCCATTCAATACGCTCTCATCAAAACAATTGACTTGTTCACCCACCTGAGATGATTACACTAACATATAACATCTTTCATACCAAGTATGTTTTGCCATTTGCTGTTATCTGCTCTTGATGTATGCTCAATGCTTAGACTGTGGACTCATTTCCAAAAGGGTTTTCACTTGTGCTTTGAAACTTTTCATGCACCTGTGGAACTGCAAAAAGAAAAAAAAATAAATTGGGAGAAATGCTATTGATGCTGCAGCAACTGAAGACAGCAAACCACATAGTGGACTAACATCTAGTTATGGAGATGTTAGGCACATAGGCCTAATATCTCCATAACCTGAAGAACAAAACTTTCTAGATATCTTATTATTCAACTTCCAAGCAAAGGAATAGTCTGCATGTGACCCATTAGCTTAGATAGGCTATATAAGCTATATAAGCTCCTGCAACAGCAACATTATGGTTCTGAAACAGTCAATTTCAGTAAAAATACCCCAAACCTAAGGCAACTAATAGAGCACAGATGTAGAATTAACTTCTTACTGCAGTGTATTCTTGTAAACAATTATGAAAAAGGAATAACATGTCTGGGAATTTGTCAGGTTATTAAATTTAGTTAATGCAATTACTGAAAAAGGAGGGCTGAGAGCTTTGTTAGCAGTGTGGCTAGAGCAAAGAGCAAGTGTTCCTGCATCTGCACAACCCTTCTCACATAAGCAAGCCCTGTGCTTTAATTGCTTTTACCCAAGCACGCATGAAGCAAGTGTAAGGTTAAGCCACAAGAAACATTCAAGATATAGCAACCAAAAGAGTAACTGGGAATGGAGGGTTTCCAGAAACACAATGGTATTTGTAGCATCTTTTGTCACTGCATTTTTCCACGATAATAGTTAGAAAACAGTCATCTTTCATCTACAGCTGCTGAATAGACCTCTGACTGAAAGGCACATTTCTCTACCCAATAGGGAAATACCAAGAAGGAGATGGGGAGGGTCATGTAGTTGGACATTGCAATAGCAGTATTTCTGTAGTAGCTCTCTAAAATGTAACTATGCCTTCAGAAACACAACCACATTTTCCTGTGCCTTCTGCAGGAAGTGGATTTATGCAGTTACGAGCTCAGGAAGCAGTTTTTCACAACACCTAGAAACAGCATGCCACTGAACATTGACCATCCTTGTAGCAGCTGAAGGAATTGAAGTCCCTTAGATCTGCAGCATCTCCACTCTTTGTGCTCTGGTAGAACCTGTGCTGCAAACATCCCATGACACAGGGATGAAGGCAGGAATAATTCAAATATAGTGTAACATTTAACAAAAACACATTTAAGTTCACATGTTTGCAAACAGGATTTACCTTCCTGTGCAGTGTGAAGAAACTTAAGTCTCCTCTGTACTGAAGAAGTTGTGTTGAATTTTAAAGTTCTTTGCTACTCCAGACTCCTGTTGAAATTAAGTCATGTGCAGAAACTCAGAATACATGAAATTTCAAAGGCAACTTTAAACAGTTTTTTCTGGGGAAAAAAGACATCACTTGTTAGCAACCTCATAAAGAATGTCTTTTGTAATAATCTTTTAGAGTTTGAGCCCTTGTATGCACTTATAAACCAGGTAAAAATTAGTGATCCTCGATGAACACAGTTAAATGCATTGGGACACAGTTAAATGAATTTGGATACAGTGACAATTTTGAAACTCCAACTGCACCTTCACATTTCACTGATAATACAGTAAGTCATTGCAATCCTCCTAAGATTGCATTATTCATGGGGCCAGACCCTGGATGAATACATGAACTCTCCAATTGCCCTTTGCAACTACCTCATGTGTAACAATAACTTTCTAAAACACATGTGCAAGACAAATGTACAGTATAAAAATCAATTCAAGGAAAAACTATTTTTAAAATGTCAACAAGGCTCTCTCACCATTTACTCAGATTTCATATCAAGTCTTACAACTCTAAAGTGGCTGCTTCTACCAGAGCTTTTTCTCCTAAAAACCACATGCTAGCTGCAAAAATAATCTGAACATATTTTTCTCTTTTGTGCCTGTCCCCCAGAAAATTACTTTCAGTTATTAACTGAAAATTTAGCTTTTAATCATATCTGTTCAGAACAGAGTTGAAGCTGTGATGCAATTGCACAGCCTTCCTGCAAAGCATATGGTACTTGAAAAGCAAGTAGAAGGGAAAAACAGCAGACAGGAAAAGGTTCAGACTCCTATAGCCTGGGTTTTGCACTGCGGGGTAATTACACTGAAGAATTCATGACTCACTTTGGTGCACTACTGTGCACTGCTAAATTAGAAGTCTGGCAAGGACACCAGACAAATGATGAAATATATAATATTGGTTTCCCCAGCATAACTCGTCGCTATAGTCTCCTGGCGTTTCAAAAGTCTTTTTTTAGTGCTCTAAGAAAACAAGTTCTTTTTTAAATGAGAGCAACATATTGAATCAAAAATGTACTGTACAAAAGTTGACAGAAATAGGTAAAAATCCTCTTAAAAATCAGCTTTGCAGGTAGTTTGGTTAACTGTTCCCTAAAGTTTTCTGAGTCTACACAGAATATCTTACATGGAGACTATTTAACACTGTCATGTATTAAAGCATAAATGTGATGTGGAGATGAAGCTCTTCCACTATATAACATTCATAAAGGAAGAAAATGTTTTCTTTACAACAGCTTACAAACGTGTATAGGCAAAATGATTTACATAAAAGCTCCCTAGTCATTTGACAGCTGCAATGAGGCCAAGCACACTGAAAGACGTACACATTGGGATAGCACTTAAATTAACTCCTAAAGATAAATCCTTTTTCTCACAAGGACTGCAGTAAGTCTGGAGTTATGCAGCACATTGAATTAATACAGTTTTTCCAGATGCAACCAATCCTCTATGCAATGCTGAACTAGTTATTCCGATTTGTGATGAGAAAGAATTTATACCAGTCATAAGAGGCACCAGTGTTAAAAACTTGCTGTGTGAGCCAGAATTAACATCTCAATTTACCCGAATAAAAACCAAAACAAAACACCCAGCTCTCCAGTAGGTTGGGGATGAGAACTTCTATTAAGCATTTGCACATCTTTTCACAAAAGTTACTGTAACATGCAAATGGTCATAAAGATTTTCACAGCTCATAGCAGTCAGAGGGTTTGAACATGGAAAGAGTGCTTAAAATCTTAGCAGAAATCCTGTCTATGAAATTTGCCATTAACTTCAAGGCCCCCCTGCATAAGCCTGGCAAACTTTCAGAAATAGTGGAGGCAATTAATGTTAAAGCCTCCATATGCTAAACAACCACTGCTCTGCATATTACGTATTTTGTTTAAAGCACTGAGATTGCAAACAGTTATTTTTAACTCTTTTCAGTATACAGTACATCTGTTGTGGTTTTGATTTCCATTAAAAATCAGAGTCATTTACCAATCTGGCTGTCATCCAGATTTCTACACAAAACACATGAACTAAGCCCCAGATAATGTTGTTTTATGTGCATGGGTGCATGTATTGTATTTATTATCTGCTTCAATAATTAGAAACACAGTTAAAAATGATGGGGGGGCTTTGAAGGAACAGACTATCATACTTAAATTCTCATTTCCTCAAAGTCTCTGGGCTTAAAAACATTAAGAACAAGACCATGAAACCTTTATGTTTATATGCTGCTGCTGCGACATACAATCCCATTGACTTTGCTTGCTTGAGAAGGGGATCCTGAGGCTGGCTGTAAAAGGGACACAGATCAGGGTGCTCCAGGTACCTTGTACATAGCCTTAAAGAACACACATCAAGAAAAGTCTCCAACAGTAATGAGCTACCAAAATATCTGCCAAAGTGGACCTCAGCCTGTAAGTCAAGTAAATAAAAAGCTGCAATCGCTTCTCTGACAATTCTCCAGCAAAACTTGTCCTGAGTTTTTCTTCCCTGGTGAAAACCAGAAGATAATCAGCATGCACCAGAGGTCAGTAGGTTCAGACTATCAAAGACCAGCAAAGGGAGGTTCTGCAAGGACACTGCAGAGTGCCTTGCCAGCAGCCTTTACAAGCTTTCTCCAAAGCCTGTTGAAGTCAGCTTGACTCTTTCTATAGGTGCCACCAGCTTCAGGTCACATCCTAGCTTGTTGCAGGGCTCCAGCATCGTCCTCTCTGCTGATTATAGAGGTGGCAATGCAGCATTAGAGAAAAGGACTCTTTCAAATAAGAGCTGAATTAGGGCTAAAGAGGTTAACACAGCACAACACTGCTCTTACAGCAACTTTGAGCTGAGTAGAGAAAATATAAAGATACTTAAATTTGAAAACAAATTCCAAGGTCATTGTCTTGGCAGCCTTTCAGCATTTGGTTCCTATGCCTGCATGCACAGAGACCCATTTCTAAAACACGACCCTTATGAAATCAGCAAGCCTAAAACATGAATGGCCAGATGTTCAGAAAAAGGTGAAATTCAAATTGTATATTTGATTTCTGATGTGATTACATAACTGTCCTGGAGAAGATGAGCCTATACCCTGTGGCTTATGCAAGCAACCCAGATGGAGCTTTTCTCATAAGGCAATTCCTGTTATTATTAGCAAAAGCACATCTGGTTGGCCAGGCCAATCACAGCCACAGCCAGTCCCTAGCACATGTCGATCCCAACCCATTACCATTACAAGACAGTCCTCAGCAGGGTGAGTTGCAAAGCCTGTCTACCTTCTGTGGAAGATCACAATGCAGAGATGCTATTGGGTTCCTTCACCCTAAGCAGGACAAGCACTCACCATGTGCCCGCTCATCCACTGGACAAAGTACAGTTGTTTCAGATGTGCACAGATTCAAATTTCAACCCCCTCTCTTTAAAGGACAGTGTGATCTTCTCTCCTTATGATTTACCTCCCTGGCCTTTATGAGCCTGCTGCATATGGTACCAATTGCACACCCTTTTTCAGATGATGCAACAAAATTAACTGACACGGCCATAATCACACAGGGATGGCAGCACTAACACTGACTCTGGTAAGAGCTCCTTGTTCTTTTGCTCTAAATATGGGTGTACCATTTCTTTCATATTGTGTTACCACTCTACAGCTGTCAAGCTGACAATACCATCTTATGTTACAAAACCTGCAGTTCAATTTAACTTGTCTTCAGAAGTTGAATTTCCATGGGAAATTATTGTTTGAGAAATATGGCTTGCATATGTTTGTGCCAGAAAGCCGTTTCTGCTGCTTTTCTCCACAACTGTGATTCCTGAATTTTTATTTTTTTTTTTTAATCATGACTCAGAAAGACTAAATAAAAGTTCAGCTTGAGTTTCAAGAATGCAAACATGCATATTTAGCTCCCAGGACAAGCTTTCCTGCCACTGGCATTAGCATTCACAATGAAAAGTGTAGCACTTCTGGAGGATTGGGCTGGCAGTGATTGGAGTCCCTGCTTGCTCTTTGGACACTGGGGTCTGGAGAGCAAAGAGAAGGAGAAAATTCTCTACAGACCTTCAGCTAAAAGACTTCAGAAGCAATTGCTGCTGCTGTCTCTTTCACCTCTTTGAGCCTCAGGGTTTTTTTCCCTCACACTCCTTGTGTCTGTCTGTCAGCCCTTCTGTCTGTCAGGTACTAGTAAGCAAAGAACTAAATTACTTTAGATGGCACTTACTGTGGGTTACAAACAAGAATGCATTTGCTGTCTTTGCCCATTTCTTGTTGCCACTGCAATGGAGAAACATGTGACTTGCTGCATGAGAACACAGCCTCTACAAATTTACTGGCAGGAAGAGGCTACAGGGGCATACAAACTGCCAATATTTCCCTCTGGGGTAAGGCTATGTGTCGGGTTTGCAAGGCAAGGTTTTGGTAGCAGGGAGCTGCAGGGGTGGCTTCTGCAAGAACCTGCTAGAAGCTTCCCCCATGTCCAACAAAGCCAATGCCAGCTGGCTCCAACACAGACCCACTGCTGGCCAAGGCCATCAGCAATAATGGCAGCTCCTCTGGCATAATGTATTTAAGAAGTGGGGGTAGGGAACTGCACAATCGCAGTCAGAGAAAAAACTCAAAATAGGGAAGAATCTGCTCTGCATGCATCAAGGAGGGTGAAGGAGGATGGAGGAGGTACTCCAGGTGCTGGAGCAGAGATACCCCTGCAGCTCGAGGTGCAGATGATGGTGTGCCCCACAGCCAATGAAGGCCCATAGTGGAGCCTTCCATCTGCAGCCCAGGAAGGACCCCATGATAGAGTAGGGGGATGCTCAAAGGAAGTTGTGATGCTATGGAAAGCCCAAGCTGAAGCAGGCTCCTAGCAGGACCTGTGACCCCATGGAGAGAGGAGCCCATGCTGGAGCAGGTTTGCTGCAGATTTGAACTACAGCACATGGGAAGGACTCACACGTTGGAGAAGTTCATGGAGGACTGCCTCCTGTGGGATGGACCCCATGTTAGAACAGGGAACTGTGTGAGAAGTCCTCCCATGAAGAGGAAGAAGCAGCAGAGACAACATGTGATGAACTGACTTCAAACCCCATTCACCATTTCCTGTGCCACTGGGAAGGGAAGAGGTAGAAAAAAAATGGGAGTGAAGTTGAGCCTGGGAAGAGCAGAGGGGTGGGGGAAGGTGTTTCTAAGATTCAGGTTTATTTCTCATTATCCTAGCTTGATTTGGCAGTAAGGTAAACTAATTTCCCCAAGTCAAGTCTATTTCACCCATGATGGTACCTGGTGAGTCATCTCTGCATCCTTACCTCAACCCATGAGCCTTTCATTCTATTTTCTATCCCCTCTCCAGCTGAGGAAAGAAGTGATACAGCAGCTTTGGTGGGCACCCAGCCACAGTCAACTCATCACAGGTTATTTGTACTTCTGTGCCTTCCAGCATCCTTACCTCTCCTGACCTGTTTTACAGCAATGCAGATGTCACCATTCCGAGAACAAACCAAAACACCAATGTATGGAGGGGGAGGTTCAACTAGTTTCTATGCAGTCCTTTACAAGGAAAACAGTTTGGGTCTGGATGGAGTTATGAAATCCATTGGCCATTTCAGTCCCATTTTGCCACAGGTTTATAACACTGGAACAGGTGGAAAATACAGGGATTAAGCTCTGCGACTTTTGTGCTGGCTCTGTAACAGGTTCACCCTAGAGTGTGCTTCGGCATCTGTTACACACTGTACATCCGCAGCAAGCCTTGTCCCTTATACCAGTGCTGCTGTCACTGTGCTCTGTGCATCAGGGATGGGGGAGCACATTTGGAGCAGCTGCACAGCAGAACCTTTTGGCCCCAATTTATATGCTGATCTCCATGAGTTTTCAAGTAACAGCTACATGGTAAGAGTCTAGGAAATAGCATCTTCCTTAGCATGTAAAGTAGTCCTATGGACTTCATTGGCAGTGGTACTTCCTATGTTCTTCTACACCTCTCTGCATCTGGCAGATGGGACAAGTCACACATTGTCAGACCTTCATTAAAGACTCCCTAGGGAAAGCAACCTACTTCCTATCCCCACACAACCTTCACCCTGCAATTAAGCATGCTGCTAAGTTCTGCCCAATTTAAATACATACTAGTGCTGTGCCCTTTGCCATCTCTAAGCTCCCTGACCACATCTACCACTATTAGTGGTACAAAGCAAGGCACCCAAGCAGCTCTTGACTACTCACAGTGCTATTTGTGTTATCCCTAGGGACTAGAGGTAGAAGTCACAGCTTATCTGTAATTAGTAATAGAAGGTACCTATAATTATCTTCTCTGAGTTAAGGAACAATCATAGAATCAATCATAGATATATGAAAGAAAAAAGAGGAAAAATAAAGCAAGTTTTCACATGGGACTACAATTACTTACAAATATAGCTCAAACCACCCCCATAGCCCAAACTGTCCTCATAACCCTTGATATTCCCTTGTTTCATCATTCCTTCATGTACTTCATTTTCAGTCCTTCTGAAGAAGACATTTTGTTCTCTTACTCCATAACTTTGTTCTTTACTTTATTTGTCCCTATTTCCTTTTGTTCTTCTTTTGATGTTTATCCTTCTAATGTTTCTTTCCAAAAGCTTTTCTTTTTTTCAAACCCTCCCAGTTTCAGTGTACTACCTTTGAAGCATTTTTTTGGATTTGCTGCTACTTTGCTCTTCCTGCAATTCTTATTTTTCTTGCTAGCTTATTTGTTATCTGTGGCACAGAAGCAATCAGATACCAGGAACCCTACTGCATCACTCCACATCTTAAAGTGAAAGTTAATATTTGCATTTAGTTGTTACCTCTCATACTTGACTAACCTATCACATTTCCATTTGTAGACTGGAATTCCAAAGTGAACCTTATTATTAATAAGCAAAAAATCTGTGGCTTTAAATTCTGTGAAGGTCTCCGCTATTATGAATGTGCATCTCGCAAAACTTAGTCCAACAAAGTGTTGACCATTTGCAAGTTGACTAGGACCTCTACTCACATCAGTGGTGTTATGCAACAAAGTCTCCACCGTGAGCTGAGCAGGACCTCTATTCTTGATGAGTGCATTATGTGCATAGGCTTCAATAGCCTTTCAACTCAATCTGTTCAGTCTTCAAACATCAAACTGCTGAGCTGAAGACCCATGATCAGAGCTTCTGTTGACTTCAGTGAGCAAACAAAGAGGCTAGCCAGGTTTTGTTGCCACCTCAAGCTGAGGGAAACTGACCCAACTGCAACAGCCTCTCCCCCATCACATCAAGGCAAGGAGCTACAAGGATCCATGGCAGTACCCCTTTGGGGACCTCAAGCATAAGTCCTTTTTCAGAGTTTTCTGGCTTCAACAGTACTGAAAGGAGTAACACCTAAGAGAGACAGAGAAGTCCTGTTCCTGTGCACTGACTAACCTGACAGAAAGGCATGATCTGTATTTGAAGACAGCTGGAGAGGAGAGGGGGAGATATATACCTTCATGCAGCAAAATGATAACATAGTAGGGCTTTGCAGTCACTGTATTATTCTAAAACCCTTGTGCTCTTGAAACTATTAGCTCCATTAGAAATATCAGATATGCCATTTGAAGAAGGATTCATATTTATATGCATCACCATATCAGCATTTGTATGTATGGCAATCATGTTTAAAGGGTCCCAGCTGAGATATGGGCCACAGGAGCCCTGCTCTAGCTAGCTTTGAGTCTCTGAAATATTTTGAAAGACAACAGCTACTATACTGCCTTGTATTCTGCATTTTTTTTCCATGAGAAACGGCAGAAATCAGAGCAGACAGCCATGTACAGAATGCTAATCTAAAAGATAATAGGAAAAGCCTTGCAAGGAGAGAATTCAATTCACTTTATAACAAGAAAATGTTTATTTTCCACAGTGACACCCAGAATGGTTAAAGCTTGGTTCCTGCTGGCTCAAGTCTGTATACAAAGGTCATGATATTTTGTCAGCAAAGAAAACAAAGGTACTGAGATGGACTAGTCAATAATTGACGGAGCCTTGTTATTCTCTGCAATCTCTATCTTGTCACCATGTTCCTGTCTCAAAGTTTCAGCTACAGATAGTGGATTGCTTCACTAAAAGAGACTTCTTACCTTGAAGAAAAGAAATCGCCACCATTGACAACAACAACAAAGACTTCCTATCTGGTTTTGTCAAAGGTCACTCAGCAGTTAGGTCCATTTACACTGTGACTTCTATCAGGTGTGAAGAACACAGAACAAAGCACCCACTAATATTCAGTCCTTTGGCTTCAAAAATTTCCATGGAAACACCTTTTTCTTTTTAAAAGTTACCTCAATCTTCAAAGAGCCAGAGAAGGAAAAAGGCTGCACTCAAAACCACTTTTACTTCGCATGTCTGACATTCCTGTTTGCAGCCCACCTGAGAGTTACAACCTTGACACATTTCTTGGCAACTGCCCAAAGTTTTATCTTCCAGCAGAGAACGTAAGTGAGCAGCTGCTTTCACTACTGGATTACAGGCACTGTACATATATATTATCCGCATCCTTCTTCTAACCTGTATTCCACATGAAGACACTATTCTCCTCCTGTAGGCCCTGTACAAACAGGAAAAAAAGGATGGGCACTGCCTCAAAGCATTCCCACTCTGAAGAAATAGAGCAGATAAATCAAATCTTATTACTCCGGACTATATATGGAACACTGTTGGTGTCTCCCAACTAAATGACAACCCTAAAGGCAATTAGGTCTGACTTACAAGGGAGTGTATAGCAATTATGCTTCTAACTCAGGCACTTAAGCTGTCTCAAGTATTTGAACACATCCCTTGGAGAAGCCCAAGACCTGACAAAAAGAGAGCCAGAAAACAAACCTGCTCCTAGCACCCTGACATTCCCATACTCATAGATCATCCCTCTCTTGTAACAGCACAGCTGCTTTACCATGAAGTCTACACACATCCTCCCACCTTCAACAGCAAATGCAAAATAACCATATTTCATTACTAGAGTTTGCTATTGCAGCATATCAATAGGACAACCCAAGGAAGTGAGACAGCATGAAGAAGCCCTTAGGGAAGCAGACAAACTTAGGATTCAAAAAGTGCAAATCACTGACAACAAAATTCTTCCAGGAAACCCCATCCTGCTGATGGAAAGTGAGGGAGAGAAACACCAGAGATGCTCATCACTTCTCTTGGCAAGCCAACAGCAGACTCCCCACTTCATTAAGAGGACAGAAAACCAGTTCTGGGCCCACCTAACTCAGGTTAGAGCAGTTTAATTCAGATCAAGGGTGTACAGCAGGAATTGTCATCATTAGAGCTGCTGCCTTGGCAGAGTACCAGCATCAGGAAGCCCTGGCAGAATTGGAGAACTGAGCAAGGAGAAGCTTGAGCCACAGGGTAAGTGCAACTCATTAGAAAGGAATAGAGCACCTAGCTAATAAATTAAAAGTTTGTTAGGGACTAGGAATATAGAAAGTATATTTTTAATTTAATATTTACAAAACTATGCTTTCACTATCAAACCCAAGTAACAAGTCATAAGGTGGGGAAAAAAAAGGGCTGCTGTAAATTCAAGTACCCCTTGCAAGCACCTGCCTTTTGCATGTGTTTCTCTAAGCTTACAGTGGGTTGTGTGGCAAGGTTTGATCAGACAAATATCATCAACTGGTGGGAAAAGAGGGACCATTCCTCAATTCTTTTTAATTTTTTAAGCAATAACTATTACACAGGAATCTTCCATGGTCAGAGTTTTCAGTGTCTTTAAGATAAAAATCACCAAAAGCAGATTTGTGATTGTGTTTGAACAGCATTCAGGAAAACACTGTAAGAACAGGATGCAAACAAAACATGGGTTAGCAGGAAAATAGAAGGGACTGGAGGAAAGAGGAGGTACAAGCGGGTTCTCACAAGCCCTGTATCACTGGAAAGACTCACAGTGCTTTGTGCTTCCAGTCACGTCACACCGTTCTTCAGGATACATGATTGGTTATATACACATAAGGACACTACTAAGTTTAAGGGTTGTCGTGACTCAAGGACCCACCAGAAGTCCCAGTGTTTCAGGCCTTCCTATATAGAATATTCTTAAGAGTTTCAGTTTCTTGTAGGGTTAAAGTCGGGAGTGTGAATTATTTTCCAAATAAGTGAGACTTCAAATATCATAATTTTCTCCCTATTATAGCAGCTTTTATTAACAGATCTCAAAATGTTCCATGGTATCCTTTGTATCACATGAGGAAACAGAACTGAAGCAACTTTTCAGCATCACATATAGCCAAGGAGCATCCAAGCTGGATAATAGTCCTGGTGTCTCCTGGAGGCAGAAGAATTCACAGCCTGTTAGATTACACTCCCTAGTTGTAAGACTCTCCCATGAGGGTATTTCATTAGTATTTTAATTTCTATTTCAGGCTGTGGCATGCTTAAAATTTCTTTGTGGTTTGCTCTCTTATTTCAAGTTTTAAAGTTAACTGATTGAAAACTTAGCCAACAAAGAGGGGAAAAAAAAAGCTCCATTTAAGAAGTTAAAACATCCATACAAATCAAAATTATACAGCAACAAAAAAAAGAATCCCCAGAACAGGTTCCTAAATATGCTATTAAACTGTACATGTGTGCATGCATTTATATATTACATGAATTCAAATGGGTCTATGTGTGACTGCACATTGCAGCATGCAGAAGCTCCCTCTGTTCATGTGTAACTACATCTTGTTTTAACATCAGGACACATTTTCTCTGGGCATAAATCATGCAGCCCCATCAATTTCAATGAATTTGCAAAATAATTGTGTAATTTAGCAAGCCATGTTTTATATACTTTGAGAAGATTCATGCACTATTACTTGAACTCAAAAAGTCCACAAGGAATACAGTTATTTGAAAACTGTAAACAGGAAACAGTTGTTATAGGAAGATGAAGTTATGGTAACTCAAGTAGTGCATGCTCTTATGTCATGCACATCAAGGTAATTTGTTTTGACTTAGTTTAAATAATAACGTAGATAAGAACACAACAGCTGATTTTCTTTACAACATCCTAACACTTCAGAATGAGCTTTATCAGCCCCTCTATAATGTAGCTATATGCAAGATTACTACTCCACTTAATGACTAGAGCAAATGTGATCCTTCCAAAGGCCAATCACATTGCTTTAGCAACAACAATAACAGGTTTTGTTCTTGCATTGCCAGGCAGCTTTTTGTTCCAGCCAATGGAATAATTAAGCATTGTGGACCAGATCTTCAGCTGATATAATTAGATGGCATTTCCTTGAAATCAAGGCCAGCTGACACCAGCTGAGGAGCTAACCCTTGATCTACAGCAGCAACAGCTGAGGCCTTGCAAAGCAGTCAGGGAAAAGCCTTCTGTTTTATTGCCTTAATATAATAATGAGTTCTCTGCTTTCAACAGATTTATCAAGAAAGCAGTGGGGTTTTGGATCATTTAGAATACTGGATCCTAAATTAAAGAATGGGAACACTCAAAGCAAAAGGCAGAATCTGGAAGCTTTGGCTTTCTGAAATCAACTGGGACTGGTGATGCATTTCCAGGATGTGCTACCCAGCTCTGATGATCTGATAGCACCAGCCAGCTCTGCTGGTAACACAGGAAGCCAATCACATGTCCCTCCTTTCATCACTATTTAGCTCAAGCCTGCAGTTTAATGCCCCTCCAGTCAACCTTAGCAAACCATCACAGGAAGGAATATTGGCCATACTGCTTGGTTGATCTGGGGGAAGAGATTTGATCAAGACTGATTAAAAACATCACATAGCTAACAAAATCCTGGGCTGGAAGGCAACCAAGGCAACATTAGTTTGCCTTTTTTTTCCTCCTCATAATATATTAGCACACCACTTCAAAGAGGTCTCACTGATCCTTCATGCACCAACAAGAAGTTTACTATGAAATAATTGAGCTTATGGAATTTCCTTCTGTTCAGTACCAAGCATATTCCTTAGTAATAAAGGCTATTTCACAGTGTGGGAGCTTAATATGCAGTACCCACTAGATTACCAGGGTGATTTGTGTTTACAAGACAAAGCACCAATAAATTGGGTCAGCACATGAATCTTCAGAGGGAGAGCAGAAAGAGTATCCTAGGCAGCATCACCACAGGGGCCAAGCAAAGCACATGATGCCCTTGGGACTTCCAGAATCATGGATAGATGTTTTCAGAAAGGAAAATCCATTTTTTCCATTAGGACTAACAATAGAAATATTACCTTGATTGAAAATGTGCAATCAGGCCTGACTTACAGTTAGCCCTGCTGCATTCAGGCTTTACATCAGAAGGCTGTAAGCCATTGTAACAGAAAATAGCTGGTATGTTTACTCACACAAACCCATGCTTCATTTATTTACCTGTATATATTATCACATACACTCACAGTTGTTGCTGCTCAGCGAGACAAGCAGACAAAAATGGGGAAAATAAACATCTACACAGATTTCATCAGCAGATAGGCTATTAATTCTTGCACAAAACCAATGAAGAAATGGAAGGATATACTACAGTAACCACTCCTGAATTCTTGATTGCATCATTAAATAAAAGCAAAGGTACAACATGCAAAAAAAAGTGCTTAGTGTTAATTTGCAATATCAAATTAAAAAGTCTGTTAGCTCCAAAGCAATCTTGGCTTGTGACTGTAGTAATGCAGTGTGCCATTTCCACTAGCATTCAAATACTTCCAAGAAAATAGAGGAAAGATACTTTAATAAAATGGCCAAAAAAAGAAAATGAAGAGTTGATGTAAAGGCCTTGATTTCATTGAAGTTATTGAAATGAGATGTATGTAATAACTTATTAATGTCAAAATATTCCATTAAGAACTTATTATGTCCTTGTTTACATAATGCTAGCAATTATAGGGGTAACACTGGTCCAACACACAGCACAGCAGAAATGAAAAGCTGTTTGCCATGAAAGCACAGTTTAGATAAGGAGAAATATTTACATTTTTCTTACTGAGCCCAAGACCTCAGAAAGTAAAATAATAAACAACTAACTTCTGAAACAACCCAAATCAGGCCTTATTACAAAGACCCCATGGCTCTACACACACAAGCTCTGTGGTTAAAAGCTTGTTTGAAGAAAAGGTTGAAAAACAGCCAGCAGTTACCAAGAATTTTTGTTTTCCCTTCAACTCCAAGTCTTGAAGTCTGAACCAGGAGACAGTAACTTGCCTGCAAATACTGCACTTACACTGAAAGGGGATGGGCCAGAGCAGCAAGGTAGAGCTGAAATTCAACCAGCTGGACACAAATCCTCATTTCTTCCCTTGCAGCAGAAAAATGACACCATTTTTTATTAGGAGCAGCTCACACACAACCCAGATGACAGCACAAAAGCTCTCCTGCACCAAACTCACATACGCCCACAGTCAGCAGCAAGACTGTCCTGGGAAGCTTTACCAGCCTTGGTAGCCCTTGGACTTGGACCCTGAGCCTTCCTGCCCTGCCTGCTCCTTATCTTGTACCCACTTCCCAGTTTCCAGGCTATCCTGACCTTCAGCCCAGCTCCTGACTTGCCTTAGTAGCTTCCTGACCACAAGCCATCTCAGCCCTCCCAACCCACTAGATATTCAGGTTCTTATTTCCAGCCTGATCCTAACATCAGGCTCCCTGACAGATCCACAGAGCTATCAATAGAAATGCAAACGAGATTGTCACTTACTCTGTGTCCCCAAATGGATTATTAGAGAGGCAGGGGGATCCCCTTCACTCACATTCAAGACACATGGCATCAAGTCAAGATCAGGATTGCATTCTTGCACTTATTCAAGGGAAAAATCAATGGGAAAGTATGGAGGCTGGTATCCTCCTCATGTTAAGATGTGCTAGAGATGTTTTCCCCATTCCAGTATGCGTTTCTAGATAACTCTTGGCTTCATGCCCTTAGAATCATTTGCTTTACCAATCAGCAGATCTTAGAGGTACAGTGGGCTATAATACACTAGTGGTGCTGATTATTAGCAGACTGCCTCCAGAATGGAGAAAGAAAGGCTTAGAAACCACACATTGCCCCATAGTCCAAATCAAAACTACAAGCTTGCTCTCTGATAGTGCTGGCCAACCAGCCAATACATCTTATTTAGCACATGACCACATCAATGGGTAAAGGCATTGAGAAACAAAGAATTAACTGATGTTGTTTTACTTTAAAGCTTGATTTATTGTACTGAATGAAGAGGGGGGAAAAAGAAGAAAAATCTGATTAAGGTAACAGCACCTGCTAATGCCAGCTGGAAAAGACTGAAGCCTGAAAGACAGCAGGTTATTTAAGGGAAGATATGCCTGCAGACCATCAACAGGAACATAAAGCTTCACACTTAGGGCAGCCCCAGTCAACCAGTTTGTAAAATAATTCCCAAGACCACTCACTCCTCCTGAAGCACTGCCTTTAACTGCTCTCTCCATCACTCTACTCACCAAGGAAGAGACACTTGTTTCTATTTGCCTCCTTTTGTCTCCTTGGGCTTGATTGGTAATCCAGCTCAGCTGAGCTCCCTAAAAGACAGCACCAGAAGCTCAGCAGGAGATAGGCTGCAGCTGCAGCCATGCAAACAAAAA